>JBBPBX010061071.1:0-21239 GCA_038048925.1 Garcialebias charrua
GATATTATTACACATCCTAATCAATACAGTGTTAAGAAATAGTAAAACACAAGTGACATTTAGTATATAAAATTATTAATGTTTGATCATTTTTTATAAGCAAATCAAAATAAATGTAGTCATCAGAGTCCAATACTGTGCAATAACCTGCGCTGGCAACCTAACTCCACAAACAAAACAAAAACAAAAAAAATTCACCAGTTGCCACTTTTAGAATAAACAGTCAGCTGAAGGCTTTTATCACAAACAGAGCCACCTAAAAGTGGAGAGGATATCAGTCAGGAATGGTAATATAATAATATAAGCATTAGATAAAGGCTAGCATTAGCATGCTAGCTCAAAAAACAAACTCACCAGTTGCCACTTTTAGAATAAACAGTCAGCTGAAGGCTTTTTTCACAAACAGCCATTTAAAATTCGAGAGGCATATCGGTCAGAAATGCAAATAGACATTAGATAAAGGGCTTTCAATGATTTAAAACTCACCTGAGCAAGCCTGCTTGAGTCACTGACCGCACGGCTCATTTTCCAGAAATTTTTTTTTAAAATAAATAAACGGCCGGAAACACGGGATCGGTAAGTAGAGCTCGCACGTTGGACATGTTCAGGGTGATGAAAACTGTGCCCAACATCTTCCCATTGTTTTGTAACGTCGTGGAATAACTGTGCGTGCACCATTTATAATGAGAGTCTATGGATAAGATTCATGCACCCCAAAACAGGAAATACGTCCTTAATCACAAAACTTTTTTGAAACAAACAATATAACTCATCATTACTCATAAAATATTTATCCTACACAACTAAAAACATATATGCATATATTTCGAAATATTTTTATTTTATCATTTCATTTTTTTTTAAGTCTTCAATGTAAAATGGTCCAGAAGTTCCAGTGGGCTCATCTTCTGTACGTCTTTCATGAGATGTGGAGCCAACAACACAGCTGTTAGCTTCTCACATGCTGCTGTGCCTAAAATAAAAGATAATTTAAATTATTTAAGAAATTTGACAGAGTTATACTATTGTAACATTGTAACATTTAAAAATTTGTTATTCTCTTACCACAAGCATGAACAACTTGAATGTTGCAAAAACTAAAAGCTAAAGTTCAATCTATCTAGACCAGGGGTCTGCAACCTTTATTATCAAAAGAGCCATTTCGCCCCTCTTCTGCCAAAGAAAAATAGTCTGGAGCCGCAAAACATAACTTATAAAAATTTTAATCTTCTTTTAAACATTTACTGAACCTGTTTTTTTGTTACAGAAAAGAGCTATACGAGTAATTACCAGAAAAAAACTATTGCCACCCATCTAGTACATTGTTTCATCAATTGACATTGTTAAAATTCAGTGACTTGGTGGATTATAATATTTTGTCAGTCATGTATAGATGCATAAAGAATAATAACATTCATGGAGACAGCGAGATGCAGACGGGGGTCAGCCCCCCCTGCGCATGATCCACAGCTCTGGAAGCGGTAAGGGGGGGGGGAGCTGACACACCCCCACACACACCGCACTGCTCCCAGGGACCGCATGATCTGCGACTCAGTCTGCAAGATGCAGACGTGGGGCCAGTTCTCCCCGCTGCACCTGCAGCAGCGAGATGCTGGCTCGCGTGCGGTTGTCTGCTTCCCCCCCACCCGCATTGCTTCCAGAGCCGCATGCGGCTCCGGAGCCGCGGGTTGCCTACCCTTGATCTAGACACATCTAATTAATATATTACATACATACAAACATATACCGGTAGTACTTACTTGGTTTTAGCCACTCCCTTGCCTGCTCTCCAACTAGAGTCTTGTGTAAGCACTGAGGGAAGAGTGCGTTTTCGTGTGTGTGTACATTCTGGATATGGTTAGCGACTGAAGTCCACTTTGCCACAGCCTCTTCTCCAGATGCAGACGTAGATGCAGACCAGTAGAGGTGATTCACTACACTCTTCCTCCACTTGCCCACCTCTTGAAGTCCTCTGATCTTAGCCATAGCATCAATTTTTTTGCCAACTCCTGGAAATATTAGAAAAATAAAATTTAATGAAAATGACAGAATGTATAATCACACATCACTGTCCTAAAATACTTGTACTTGCCTTTCCCCATATGCCATGGATCAAATAAGTGTTTGATGTCCTTTTTTTCCTCTCCCCTTAAGTCCTGAAGCTAAAGAAATACATTTTAAAATTCTCAATAACATTTTTCCATCCAGAGAACTATTAAGACAAAGATTTAATTTCGACGCTAACAACTGTACTTTTTTTGACAACGATATTGAAACAACAGACCATCTCTTCTTCTACTGTGTACACACTGAAACTTTCTGGGAAAACTTTCAGGCCTGCTCTCAACTAAACATCTCCTTCCCCATCCACTAAAAAGAGAGGATGTAATATTTGGAACCACCCTCAGAGACAGAAGAGCTGACCTCATACTGAACAACCTGTTGATCCTCGCTAAATACTTCATCCATTCCTGTAAATGGGGAAACAGAAAACCTGACTTTTCAACCTTTCAACGCCAGCTGATGGACAACCACCTAAAAACATTAAAACTGATGAAAAGCAAGATGAGTATACAGCTTCTCAATGCTTATGAAGAACTGAACTTTATTTAATAATTAGAGCCCCTTGTGTGTATGTTTTTATTTTTATTTATGTATTGTCTTTTCTTTCTTAAACATGTCATGTTATTTTCTCTTTTTTTTTTCTTATATGTGCCTCGTACTTGCAAAAGACTACACTGTAAGAAATGTCCGTAGAATTTACATTGAAACTAAATCACAACATAAAAATACTGTAAAATGGAAAGCATAAATGTTTTGTTTAATTCACAGTTAACCTTTGTAAACTGCTAAACAATCTTTTTACGTTGTTTGTACAACAAAACTGTGTGCGTATAATCAAATATATTTGTTAAAACTACAAATTGTGGTAAAAAACACAAAAAAATACTGTAATGGCTATAACAAAACAATTTTGTTAATATGACATTAAAGCTACAGTATGTAGCTTTTTTTATGAACATATTTCTTCACTCTGTCACTACCTCCTGACAGACTGATGTTAGCCAGGTAATCTCTGAAAAAAAATTAAAAAAAATATTGTCCCCTTGCTTCTCCAGGTGGTAAATAAGCATTTCTAAAAAGAAAAGGTGACCCGCCATTTTCCAGCCAATAAAAACAGAGCTTGAATTTGAATCAGCCAATAAAAACAGAGCTTGAATTTGAAATTCAACAGACCACAAGGGGGCAGAGCCACATATGGCTCTGAGGGGGAGGGATCAGAATGCTTTGCCTGTTGAAAATATTTCTAACTGCTGCAGTTCTACAGAAACTGCATACTGAACCTTTAAAATGCTGGAAAAACTAAAGTTTTGAACTGTTTTTGAAAATACAAAATACAAAGGTAAATCACTTTACAAACTTCTGCTGTACTTTTAACATGATTGATGGAAGAATAATGACAAAAATAAGTTTGCATAGAGCACGAGACCTGAGTTTGCAGGTCGCTTTTGTAAATGAGCCCTCGAGGCTCAATGAGATTTACCTGACTAAATAAAGGTTGAATGAATGAATGAAAAGATAGTGATTTGTATACTTTTTAAAGTTAGAAACAAAATGTTAAGTGTTGTAAGTCATGTGACCGCGTTGGATGGGGGAGAGGGGTTGAACTATTTTTTTATTTTTATTTTTATTATTATTATTATTATTTTGAGAGTGGTTGAACTAAAAACGTTTTTCTTTTACCCTGATGCATGCTCAATAATCCAGGTAGAAAAATCTAAAAAAGCTAAGTCTGGTCCTCTGGACATTCAAAAAAAACAAAAAAAAAAAACAAAGCAAAAAATTGTAGAAACGTTTCGTCTTTCGTCCGAAAGACTTCCTCAGTCTGAGGTGCTGGGTTCAGCTCAGTCTTATAAATAGCACCCTCTCACAGTGTTACACAACCAGTTGGCTGATGACAGCCTGAAACCAGCTGCTCACATGATCAAGGAGGACCATCAGCCTAACAATGGATCGTTAGCACCCTGATGGTTGTTTGCTATTCACAGAGGGCTGAGTGATACCAGCAATCACAGCATTGTAGGAGGGGGACAGTTGAACTCGGAGGCCTCCACCCCTGTTTAATGATGGGCGGTTTCTTTTCACAAAGATGGCCTCCTTTACTCCTCTCTCAAACCATCGTTCCTCTCTATCAAGGATGTGAACATCTTCATCCCTGAAAGAGTGACCGCTGGCCTGGAGATGAGTGTAGACTGCAGAGTCCTGACCTGATGATGTTGATCTTCTGTGCTGGGCCATCCTTTTGGCCAGTGGCTGTTTAGTTTCCCCGATATAAGACTGATCACAGCCCTCCTGACACTGAACAGCATACACAATGTTACTCTGTTTTTGCCGGGGGACTGGATCTTTGGGATGAACCAGTTTTTGCCGTAATGTATTTTGAGGTTTAAAAGCCACTGGGACGTTGTGTTTAGAAAATAAACGTCTCAATGTCTCTGAAACCCCTGCAACATATGGAATGGCCACTGGTCTGGGTCTGGGTTCCTTCTTTTCACCTGATGGCTGGCTGGAGTCCTGTTTGGGTTTCTTCTCTGCTTTCAGGAAGGCCCAGTTAGGATATCCACATTTCTCTAGAGCCTGTTTTGTGTGTGATTTCTCCTTCTGTCTGGCTCCTGCGTTAGTGGGGACGCTGTCTGCTCTGTGGTACAGAGTCCTGATGACTCCTAACTTGTGCTCCAGAGGGTGATGGGAGTCAAACTGTAAATACTGGTCTGTGTGGGTGGGTTTGCGGTACACCTCAGTTTGCAAATTTCCTCTATCAGAAACTGAGACCTCACAGTCCAAGAAAGCCAACCTGCCATTTCTTACATCTTCTCGTGTGAACTTGATATATTTATCCACAGAGTTGATGTGATCAGTGAAATGTTGGACTTCCTGAGATTTAATTTTAACCCAGGTGTCATCAACATACCTGAACCAATGACTTGGTGGTCTCCCCGTAAAGGATGTCAAGGCTCTCTTTTCTACCTCCTCCATGTACAGGTTGGCAACAATAGGAGAAACTGGAGACCCCATAGCACATCCATGTTTCTGCCTATAATATTGCTCCCCATATGTGAAGTAGGTTGACTGCAGGCACAGTTTCAAGAGTTGACACAGTTGCTCTGTGGAAAGCAACTGTCCCCCTCAACTGTCCCCCTCCTACAATGCTGTGATTGCTGGTATCACTCAGCCCTCTGTGAATAGCAAACAACCATCAGGGTGCTAACGATCCATTGTTAGGCTGATGGTCCTCCTTGATCATGTGAGCAGCTGGTTTCAGGCTGTCATCAGCCAACTGGTTGTGTAACACTGTGAGAGGGTGCTATTTATAAGACTGAGCTGAACCCAGCACCTCAGACTGAGGAAGTCTTTCGGACGAAAGACGAAACGTTTCTACAATTTTTTGCTTTGTTTTGTTTTTTTGTTTTTTTTTTTGAATGTCCAGAGGACCAGACTTAGCTTTTTTAGGTTTTTCTTTTAGTTTCTGCAAACAGACCAGAGCCTTTCTCACTGAGCTCGGTAGGTGGCGGTATGCACCTTTACGTTGCTTGCGATCCGCCATGATAGAAAAGAAGAAGAAGAAGAACTGGCCTCACGTTCAGGCTGCAGCTTGCCAGAGTTGATACTGCTGTTTGGAGGAGCAGAGAAGAAATTTTCTAAAAACTTTTTACACCTTGTTTTGGAGTCTTTGGCTGTTGATTCAGAGAAAATAACATTTCCACGTAAGCTTTACGTTTACTTTTTTCCTACCGGGAATGTCTGCTGAACTGTTAGCACATGTTGTAAGCTAATGTTAGCATATGTTGTAAGCTAATTTAAGCACATGTTGCAAGCTAAGCGAAGCACATGCTGTAAGCTAATGTTAGCACATGTTAACATGCATGAAAGCACATGTTGCAAGCTAATGTTAGCACATGTTGTAAGCTAATTGAACCACATGTTGCAAGCTAAGCTAAGCACATGTTATAAGCTAATGTTAGCACATGTTGTTCTAAGCTAGTGCCGTTAGCTTTTAAGACTGCTACACCAATGTGTGATAAATCACACACCCACCAAATTTTCTTAAATGATGACCTGCGTCTTTTGCACAAAGAAACTGGACACTTTAAGAGGGTATGTGCTACATTGCAAAGTGCATAGATAGGAATGAGCCTCGTTGTCTTTTCAAGTGTGTTGGCGCTAACTGTAGTCAAACATTTACAACTTACTCTGCTTTCAAGGGTCATTTTTATCGTGTACATAATGCACCTGCGCCACAAGCTACAGCCGTTGTTGCCGATTTAAAATGCGCGGTTGCATTATGTGCCCACCATTTTCTCATGATGGTGAAAGAGCTAGTGTCTCACTTAAATGACCATATTGGAGAGGGCAGGTCAGTGTCATGCCCAGTTAAAGGTTGTAAGAATGTCTTTACAAAGAAGTCGTCATTTACTTCTCATATGTGTAGGAAGCATAAAGCATGCTCCCCTGATAGTATTGATGACATGTACATGGAAACTTGCCCTCAGTCCTCAAGTGCACTTGCCAGCACAGATAATTCTGAAAACACACATGAAGCCATGCAAGCAGCCAGTGAAGCTATTGACATGCCAGAGAATGATAGTGACTCATATCTCAGAAATGTGTGTGTCTTTTAACTTAAACTGCAAGGGCAGATGCTCATACCTGCTTCTACTATAAAAATTATTGTTGAGGAAATGCAAAATATTCACGAGTTAGGTCAAGCCTACACCATATCGAAAGTAATGTCCTTATTAAAAAATATGAGCCTAACAGACGAAGTGATCTGTCAAATCTGTGACTGCATGAAAACGTCTGATTTGTTCTCTGCCTGTCATCAGGGACAATTAAGAACAGTGTATTCCAGAAACCAGACATTCACAAAAATGTTTAAATATACAGAACCCAGAACAATAAAATGTTAGTAGAAAATGTTAACACTCAGAATGTGATCTAAATAATGAAAAATGTGTTGGTGAAATATTTTAACATATTATTTTACACTTTGTGCCCCATGCACAATGTTCTAAACAGGCATAGACATCTTCTTATATTGTACATTGTAAACCTTTTTTTTCCTCTCTGTAATTTACAGACCTGAAAACAGCTCACTTTCGTCTGATGAAGCTTAACCTGCCCAATCGCTGTCATTGCTCTCAGTTTCACCCCAAAGTTCAGCATCTACCTCATCCAGCAGCCCACAGCTTGACTCGCACTGGGAGGACAATTTTGAAATTCCATGGACTAAATTTCAAGAAGAACTGTAAAAAAGTATCAAGTGCCTCAGAGAGGAGTGGCCATTTTTGTTTGATGAAATTGGCATGTCGATCCACTTCAAGGAACTCACTGGGAACGACCTCAAGGAGACCTTCATATGCAACTTGGATTTGAAGGGAAAAAGGCTCCTCAACTACCTGACCCCTGTTTGTGTCAAGAACAACAAGAAGTTCCTTCAGACTTATGCAAGACTTCAGAGGCTACGGGGACAGCAGAGTGGCTGCTCAGAGGATGTGAAAGAGATGGTCCTGCTTCTCCTCAACTACTTTCATGAGAAGGAGGAGTCCATGTTCTTCTATGTAGATGAAACGAGTCTGGCAGAAGATGTGCAACTGGAGCAAGTGGCTCTAATGCCAACCATCATTGTCTGTGGTAAGTCTGCTTCATATCTAATTTATTACGTTGTACTACTAATGGATTTTCTCATGCGAGTATAGGACCTAATAATATATACGGTACCCTGTTCAATTATTATTTTTTCTTTATAGGACAGTCATGCTATTCCTCAACAAGGTACATGCTGAGTCTGGACCGGACCCTTATCAACACAAACATCCCCTCCTTCGTTTCTGCGTTGTGCCTGATGTTCGGGAGCTACTATTGTTTCAACATCCATTATCCGTCTGAGCTGGCTTCAACTCTGGAATTGCTTCAAAGGTAAATAAATATGGCTTGCTTTCAATTTGTAATACTATAAAACAATATGTATTTTACCCAGATGCATGCTCAATAATCCAGGTAGAAAAATCTAGAAAAGCTAAGTCTGGTCCTCTGGACATAAAAAAAAAAAAAAAAAAAAACTCTAGAAACGTTTAATCTTTCGTCTGAAAGACTTCTTCAGTCTGAGGTGCTGTATTCAGCTCAGTCTTATAGCACCTGCTCACAGTGGATCAACCAGTTTGCAGATGACAGCCTGAAACCAGCTGCTCCCATGATCAAGGAGGACCATCAGCCTAACGATGGATTGTTAGCACCCTGATGGTTGTTTGCTATTCACAGAGGGCTGAGTGATACTAGCAATAACAGCATTGTAAGATGGGGACAGTTGAACCCGGAGGCCTCCACCTCTGTTTAATGATGGACGGTTTCTTTTCACAAAGATGGCCACGTTCGTAGGAACACTGGTTTGAGAGAGGAGTAAAGGAGGCCATCTTTGTGAAAAGAAACCGTCCATAATTAAACAGAGGTGGAGGCCTCCGGGTTCAACTGTCTCCCTCTTACAATGCTGTTATTGCTAGTATCACTCAGCCCTCTGTGAATAGCAATAACCATCAGGGTGTTAACGATCTATCGTTAGGCTGATGGTCCTCCTTGATCATGTGAGCAACTGGTTTTGTCTGTCATCAGCCAACTGGTTGATCCACTGTGAGAAGGTGCTATTTATAAGACTGAGCTGAATACAGCAACTCAGGCCCTGTTTACACGGACACTGTGGGGGGAAACGGAGGTTTTGGGTATGTTAATTAGATGAAAAGTTTTGCGTTGACATGGGTCCGCTCGAATCTCCCCCCTCCCTCATGCCCCCCTCCTCCTTTCATGAATGCACTGTAGTTACCATGCCCGGTCATTAGTTGGCACTGTGAATTTTTGAACCTTCACCCACATGCGTGCTGGTGAACCTTCACCCACTGCGCATGCGTGCTGCCACACTCTGCTGGCAGAGTGCTGCGTTCTTCTGGACTAAACGTTGAGCTAACAACAACTTAACAACAAGTTAAAGCTGAATTTTGGATAAGAGTCGACAGATTTGACACCAAGTGGGACCTCTTCATCTAACAAACTGCACACCAGACGCTGAGTGGACTGTGGACCAGAACCGAGTTGACGAGGATGATGTCGGACTTTACTCCATGAAAAACATGACTTACAGCAGGTAAATCAACGTTCTTAATGTAATTTTTGCTTGTGTTTACTTTGATCACACAACAACGAACTGAACTTTTATTTATTTCTTTTTTTCTGCGAGGTGGAGAAGCTGTCGTTCCAACAGGCGGACCGGTTCTGATGGGGTCCAGATGAAAACACAGCAAGAGTCCAGTTCATTAACATATTTACAGTTCAGTTAACATGTTTTAATAGAGTTCAGTTAAATTCTCAGTGTTTATGTGACGTACAGTTTGTGGTGTTGAATGAATAAATAAATAAACCTGGTGTCTTCATTTTACGTTACGCATTGTTTAAATAACGTAACGAGTCCAGATAGATAGCTCAGATTACTATATATCTCCCACGCTAACATAAATACTGTTTATTATTGTCAAACTGTTATTATATAGCACATATTTTGCAGCGTGACACGTGAAATGTCCGCCTGCCCTGACTGTCCGAGCATGCGTGCTGCGCGCATGTGCTCAAACAAAAGATCAGCGGGAGATGTTTACATTATCAACGGGGGGTCAGCAAAAAAGATCCACTCTGCAGGGTGAGTTCAAAAACCATCGGAGTCAAAGAGGGGGCCAGTGGACTCATGTCAACAATAAGCACATCCGAGATAAAGGAGCAGTTCCACTCAAAATATGCGCCGTGTAAACAGGGCCTCAGACTGAGGAAGTTTTTCGGACGAAAGACGACAATGTTTCTACTTTTTTGTTTTGTTTTGTTTTTTGAATGTCCAGAGGACCAAACTTAGCTTTTTAAAATATGTATTTTACTTTACTGAAACTTCTAAATAATTATGATGGTCGTCTTTTCTTTTAACAGGTGTTTTTTTTTTCTCGGACAAATCCAGAAAAGGGAACCAAAGTGGAGAACAAAAACTCAAGATGTCGTCTCAACGTGAACCCCTGAGTCCTCACCCTGATACAGGAACTCACCGATCACGAGTGGTGTGACACCTAATAAGGACTCTCTGTGGACTCTAACTGTTCAATGAAGAGGTATGCAAGTTTTTGTTTTGTGGACTGTTAGCAGGAAAAAAATATTTGAAGTTTCTGCTATGTGGACTGTTCATTGAAGCACTGCAAGTTTTCGTTTTTTGGACTGTTAGCAGGAAAACATACCGGTATTTGAAGTTTCGGCTCCATGGACTGTTCATTGAAACACTGCAAGTTTTTGTTTTTTGGACTGTTGGCAGGAAAAAATATTTGAAGTTTCGGCTCCGTGGACTGTTCATTGAAACACTGCAAGTTTTTGTTTCCACATTTCCACATTTTTTGTTTAAAGTATTAAGACAACTGCTAAAAATGGAAACATTTACATTTAATTTCTTTTAAGCTTTTTGCCTGGCATTTTTTTGTTAATTGAAAACTTTCTTGACTAAAAGAGTTGAGTTTTTGATTGTGGATTAAATCGGAGTCGCTGAATTGTTTAAAAATTGTGTCAATAAATTTTTCAAAAGTGATATATACCTCTCATTCCATGATGTTACATTTTGCATGTTTTTTAATGACAGTAGTAGTACTGGTAGTCAATTAGCGGGTTTAAAAAGTAACTCACCATATAATTTGATTATTATTAGCGATGAACAAAAAACACAAAATATCCTTTATTTTACATACAAAATTTTACTGTGGTTTTACCAGTTTAAATTAGTTTTTTGTTTGATATTTCCCAGTAAATTTAGCCAGTTTTTGATGTAGTAAAAACATTTATTAGAGGTAAGAAATACAGGAAAGGGTCTTCTTATGTAGAACAAAACTATGCAAAATTAACATTTAATTTGTGTTGACTTAACAGACTAATAATGTAAATTTACAGTGTCAATCACTGTAATTTAATTTACATATTTTCTCGGTATATTTAATAACTTTGTGCACGTAATTTTTACAGGAAAACTCTGGTAACCACAGCTGCCAGCGTTTTCCTGTAAAAACGACCGTTTTTTTTTTACAGTGTAGATTTGAACGTGAGAAGTAGAATTTTGAAGATGATGCGTGATTTAACCGGGAGCCAGTGGAGCTGCTGCAGGACAGGAGTGATGTGATCATAGTAGGAGGTTTGAGTGATGACACGGGCAGCTGAGTTCTGGACCATCTGTAACTTGTGGAGAGATTTGTTGGGGAGGCCGTAGAGAAGGGAGTTGCAGTAGTCAATACGGGAAGTCACAAGACTGTGCACCAGGATGGCTGTGGAGCGAGGTGTCAGAGAAGGACGGAGACGGTTAATATTACGGAGGTGGAAATAAGCAGACCGAGTAATATTGTTGATGTGTGAAGTGAAGGAAAGAGTGGTGTCGAGGATGACACCGAGGCTCTTGACCTGAGGGGAGGGGGATAGCAGAGAGTTGTTAAGGGGGACGAGAAGATGTTCTGATTTTGAGAGTTTTTGGTACCGACGAGAATGATTTCTGTTTTGTTACTGTTTAGTTGAAGGAAATTGTTAGAAAACCAGTGATTTAGCTCATTGAGACAGTCGGTGAGGATGGAGGGAGGGTGGGTGGAGTTAGGTTTTGATGACAAGTAGAGCTGCGTGTCATCAGCATAGCAGTGGAAATGGACGCCGTGTTTGCGGAAGATGTGGCCTAGAGGAAGGAGGTAAATGATGAAGAGGAGGGGTCCGAGGACAGAGCCTTGGGGGACACCCGTGGAGACAGGGGAAGACTGGGAACGGAAGGATTTAAGCTGAATGAATTGGGTGCGGTCAGAGAGATAGGAGGTGAACCAGTCTAACGGGGTACCTGAGATGCCAATGGAGGTTAGTCTGTTGAGGAGGATAGAATGACAGATGGTGTCGAAGGCAGAACTTAGATCAAGAAGAATGAGGATGGACAGAAGACCAGAGTCAGCAGCAAGAAGAAGGTCGTTAGTAATTTTTACTAGAGCTGTTTCGGTGCTATGGTGGGGGCGAAATCCAGATTGAAACTCTTCATAAATGTTGTTGTTGGACAGGTGAGAGTGAAGTTGACTAGCAACAGTTTTTTCAAGGATCTTGGAGATGAAGGGCAGATTGGAGATCGGACGAAGATTACTGAAGTTGGTGAAGTCAAGACCTGGTTTCTTGATGATGGGGGTGATGGCAGCAGATTTGAAGGCTGTGGGAACAATGCCAGAGGTCAGGGAGGAGTGGATGATATTAGTGATGATAGGGAGCAGAGACGGGAGACAGGATTTAACAAGAACTGTGGGAAATGGGTCAAGTTGACAGGATGAGGACTTGGACTTGCTGATAATGTCAGCAATGTCATCAGCAGAGGGGAGGGAGAAGACAGAGAAAGGGAGGGAGGGAGGGGGGAGTTCAACAAGGATGCTGGGGGCAGTATTTGGTCCAAGGTGTTTATGAATTGAAATAATCTTTTCATTGAAATATGACATAATGGAGTTGCAAAATTCTGTGGAAACCATGTGAGAGGGCAGGGAGTTAGGAGATGAGACAGAACGGTGAAGGAGAGAGAACAATGTCTTTGAATTACCAACATTAGAACTGATGATGTCAGAGAAGTAGCTGGATTTGGCTTGAGAAATACTGTTCTTGTAATGGATGAGGTGGTTTGCATAAAGTTCCTTGTGATTGTGAGACCGGATTTTTTATAAAGACGCTCTAGCCGGCGACCTTTGGTTTTCAGGGAGCGTAGTGCTGGAGTGAACCAGGGTGCAGAATTGGTGAAGGAAACAGTCCGGGTTTTCAAAGGAGCAACAGAGTTAATGATGTTGGTTAGGCTGGTGTTGTATAATGTGACGAGATCATCTGGGTTGGAGGAGCTGAAGGTGGAGAGGGTATCATTAATATGAGATAAAAGAGTGTCATGGTTGATATTCTTGATATTACGGAAGGAAAGAGTGCGTTGAGGTTTATCTGAGGAAAATTTAAGATTAACATTGAATGAAATCATCAGGTGATCAGTAAATGGAAGTTCATCAGAAGAACAGTTAAGAGGAGAAAGTCCAGAGCAGCAGAGTAAGTCCAGTGTGTGGCCCATCTTGTGCGTTGGAAAGTCGATGAATTGTTGATAGCCGCAGCTGTCCAGGCAAGATGTGAAGTCTCTGGTGAGGGGGTTGTTCAAATCATCAAAATGAACGTTGAAATCACCCAGCAGGATAACATTGGGTGAAAGAGCAGTTAAATGAGCCATTAGTCCAGCAAAGTCATTCATGAATGAGCTATTCACTTTTGGAGGGCGGTAAAGAGTGGCAACAACAGTTGGAGTGGGGCCATTCAGCATGCAAACACTGCACTCAAAGGAGGAGGAGGGTGGGGGGTGAACCGGAGTGACCTTCCAGTTCTCGCGGTGAATCATCGCGAGACCTCCCCCTTTCCCTGAGGCCCTGGCCTTCGCGGTGTAAACAAACCCCGGTGGGGTAGACTCGTTCAGATGAAAAAAGTCGTTTGGTTGTTGCCACGTTTCTGTTAAGCAGAGGAAATCCAGTTTTCGGTCGGATATTAGATCATGAACAAGCTGACCTTTGCTCGTGAGGGAGCAAACGTTCAGAAGTCCAAACTTCACGGAGGAGGCGGAGGTAGTGACTGGAGCGTCAGCCGACCGAGCTAGGTTGGCTAACGTGCTGTTGTTAGCTGACCGAGCGTTGCGGCGTGAAGAATGGCGAGAGTCAGACCAGATGGAGGTTATGGGATGAGCCTTGTCTGCGTTCAGTCGACGGCGCGAGCCCCGGTGGATGTATCTCCGACGAGGAAAGAAGGCAATTTCCTCCAGAGGGAGCACGGGCGGCGCGGCCGGTAGAAAGCAAAGACGAAGTAGCTCCACGGCCGAATAATGGAGCAGACCAGACGCTGGGTGTTGTTGGATGAGAAGCAGCAGAGTCCAGACGAGAGCAGGCAGCAGGTAAATCCAAGTAAAATCCATGTTTGTTGATGAGTAGATATGTCCAGGCAAGGGTCGGTGAAAAAACAGCAGAAAGTACTGAATAAAATAAAACAAGAAAAAAGTACAAGGAGCAACGGCTGCGAGATGCGCACGCGTTCACCCCCGGAGTGTGTGACCATCTGTGAGCTGTGCTGATGTAGTTACAGCATGCATGAACTGCTTATCCTGCTGAGATGGTTCTTGTTTTTCCTCATAGTAGTAGTAGTAGTAGTTTCTTTATTTCAGATACAAAACAAGATCCATATATGTATATAAAAAGAGTAAAACATAAAAAAGATTAAAAAGCTTTCCTATAAAAAAATAAAATAAGAATAAAAGACTAAAAAGCTTTCCTATAGAGGCTCATCCGCCAATGAGTCCCCAAAATAGAAAAATATCTCACAGAGCTTAGTCCAGGGTTGGTCAGTGTAGTGATGATGCAGTTTTCAGATACAGACAATCTACACATGCATCTATACATGAGGTTACGCAGCACCGCTTGGCAGGTAGGCACACCTGCATCTGCAAACATTTTGCTCGCACTGCTCCAACGAGGTACCCTCAGCATCATCCGAAGACCATCATTATATGCCACAGTTAGTCTATACATGCTGCTCTTTTTATAACGTCTCCACAGGTGAGCGGTGTACAAAGGAGTGCAGTAGGCCTTAAAGAGTTGGATCTTAACAGATGCTGAGCACATTCCAAACCTACGGATCAGCGTGTTAGCTTGACCATAGAGCATACGGCATTGTCTGTAAATGTCTCTATCATCTGACAGGTCTGCAGTCAAATAGTGCCCCAAATATTTATATTCATCACTGACATCCAGCCTGTTGCCCGACAGAAAGAAGTCAGGGAACATCAACTTGGAGTCTTCTCTGCTCCGCACAATCATGATGTTGCTTTTCTTCGCATTATATTTTATATCAAAGTCACTTCCATAGTCAGAGCACACCTGCAGCAGTTCTTGTAAGCCAGCAGAATAGGGACAGAAGATTACTAAATCATCGGCATACATAAGATGGTTGATGACCTTATTTCCCACCCTACAACCTGTTCCACAGTCATTTAAAAGCTTTGACAGGTCATCCATGTAAACATTGAACAGAAAGGGAGACAGGATGCTACCCTGTCTCACACCGTTTGAGACACCGAAGGGGTCCGATACAGAGTTTCCCCATTTAACATACATTTGTTGGTTTGCATACCAAAAAACAAGAATCCTCAGCAAACATTTGGGGACACCCCTCTTATATAATTTGTAAAACAGCTTTTCATGATTTACATAATCAAAAGCCTTTGAGGCATCAATAAAACACATAAAAATGGAGGTGTGGTGTCTGTTGTATAAATCTAAAATTTCTTTTAAAGCAAAGATGCACAAGTCTGTTCCATGTTTACGTTTAAACCCAAATTGATTGTCAGAGGTCAGCAGAAATCCTTCCAGTTTGTTCAAAATAGCCCTCTCCAGCACCTTAGATAAGGTGCTGGCCAGGGCTATAGGCCTGTAATTATCCCTACTGTTAATTCTACCAGCTCTATCTTTAACAATCGGAACTAAAATGACAGACAGTAATTTGTCAGGTAGAACTCCATGAGTTAAAAAGCCCGTAAAACACATTGCAAGTAGGGGGCATAATTTCCTGCTTGCATATTTCAGATGCTCAGCAGATACCCTGTCTGACCCACTTGACTTGTTGTTATCCAGCGTCATCACAATCTCAGAGATTTCTCTTGGGGACACAACCACATTTTCATTTCCATCAATATGTCCAACCACAAATGAATTACTTTTAACAGCATTAAAAATATCTTCATAATGTTTCCTCCATAGATCAGTGATCTCTGCTGCTCCGCTCACACCATCAATATGTGTTGGTAAAGACCTTTTATTATTACTCATCTTTTTTATTTCTGTCCAGAAATCTGTAGGGCATTTACTTTGTAGCTTCCTAGCCAGTGATTCAGCCCTGAGAGAATTCTCATGTCTTTTAATGAACCTTAAGGCATATTTAAATTTTGCATTTGCCTCCTTCATGTTAGCAAATAGAGGACCACATTTAGCTTTACCTGATTCAACCCAGGCTTTGTAAGCCCTTCTTGCCTCAGTGTGAGACTTCTCAACATACTCATTCCAGCCTAATTTAGCTTTGTAGTTCTTGATTTTACACAGATGTCGACCTGAGATAAGCAGAGAATCCACAATCTGTTCATACAGTGAGCACAATTCAACTCTGTGCTGCAGATTCTGGCAGTTGATATCCGTGCACGTTACAGCAGATTTAGGCAGCTCAATGTTACTCAGCATGGTCTCACTCTGGGTGAGATATGTGCTGATGTCCCCTTCCTTTAAAGTGGACCAATTAATATGTACTTCAGGCATATCACAACTTACAGAAGTAAGAGAAGGCACATTGTCCAGATTTATAGAGAGGGACAGGGGCACATGATCATATGTAGACAGCTCATAATTAATTCTCATTGAATCAATGGTGTTATGAGCATCACTTGTACAAATGCAATGATCTAAAAAGGAGGTGGTATACCATGCCTCACTGATGTAAGTATAGCTGTCCCTTGGCAAAAGTAATTCACTAGAGAGTGAGAGACCATTATCCGAGCAGAAATGTTTTAAATGGTTTGCAAACGTAGACCTTTGATCAGAGAGGTCAGCATTCAGATCACCAACAATAAAAAGACTGCTTACTGCATGTTCCTGTAAGAAAGCCATGATATAGGCCAGTCTATTTAAATATTCAAACTCATTCTCTGAGCACTCATAAGGAGTATACACGTTCAGTATGGTGATTGTTTTATCCCCATCACAGAACTCAAGTCCTATCGCCCAGTCAACATTCAGCCTGATCACTTTGATTTGTTGGTCAAGTTTCTTATTCCAAAACATTGCAACACCACCAGGGATTCTGCCACGGAGTATCCCATCACAACAGTCAGTGGTGGATTCCCCTGCTCCATAAAAGTCTTTATGAATAGAGTTTAACCTTTCCAAGTCCTGCTTAGATAAGAATGTCTCCTGCACACACAGTATATCACAGGTTTCTAAGAGTTTGTTGACAACATGACGGCGAGATTTATCTGCTTCGTCCTGCCCGACGCGCAGACCCCTGACATTGTATGAACTGATATTAAGAGTCATGTTGATTAATTATCACCACGAGCGCTTGCCTCGCTGGAAACCTCGAGAGGTGGACGCACAGCAGGTGTAGCGCCAGCTGCAGAGCTGCCTTCAGACTTCTCCACATGAACACTCGCCTTTAATTTGCGAGCTTCATAATATCGGCGGACATAAGTTCCTGCTGGCCAAAGCTGTGCGTCGTACAGTTCAGAGACTTCTTCACATTCTGCCCTCACGTGAAATGACCCAAATCTGCTATTTGTCGACTCTATTTTCCTGCACGTCACAGATCTTCCCAGTTTATCAGAGAGATAGGCGCGCAGGGTATCCTCATCTACCTCTGGAGAAAACCTCGTAGCAAAAACACTCACCAGTCTGGTTTTAATCACTGGGATGTTTCCGTCTGCTCCGGTGCCAGTTATGCCCAATTTTCTCCGCAGCTCCTTTTTCGGGCGGACCTGCAGAGCAGGTTGTGTCGCAGGTTGTGTCGCTGTGTTGTCCCGCTTGCGTGCACCTCTCTTTAACACAGTACTCCATGATGGGGACTGAAGTGTGGCGGTCAGAACATCACTTGGCCCAGGAATGCAACATTCGGAGCTTCCCGGAATGTCAGGAGCAGGTGACGTCACTTCCCGTGTCTCCCTGGGAATCCCCCGCGCAGGGGCGTTGGCCCGTCCAGCAGCGTCTCCTCGGCCAGGAGGTGCGCGCGTTTGTAGTTTCTCCAAAGCGGTTACTCGGAGCTCCATGGCCGCTGTAGATGTCCTCACGTTCTCATTTTCACATCTCTGATTATCCAGAGTTGCTCTCAGGTTGGTTATGTCCCAGCTCAGCTGTTGAACTCTGCTGAGGAGCGCAGATGCGTCCATATGTTCAAATCCAACAGGAGGCAGTTCATCCAAATTGTGTGACACAAATCTGGGAATATTATTGCCGCACTCATTAAGCACTTTTAAGCAATCTTTGACATTATTGGCGTCCTTCTGAGGCCCCTTATGCTTCACACAACGAGTTGAAGTTGGACACATTTCAAACAATATCCGCTTGGACTCCTCGATCCATTCAGAAGAGAAATTGTTTGACACCAGCAGAACAATTTCATCGGTGGCCAGAGTTCTCATTTTAACAACAATAAAGTTCAGAAGCTCATCCTCAACTATTACTTTACCATCTGTCGTTTTGTACACACAGATTTCAGATTTTGTCTTTGGATGACCAGCTCCTCCAGAACGAACAGCCGCACCCAACGCACCAGACGCCATCTTGGATGTTTCATACTGTCGCTCTAGGAAATTTGCATTGTAATGCTTCACCAGCATGTCTTCAATGTTCAATACAGATATACGATTGACAAGAAAATCTTGTTTTTTAGTGACACATAAGTCCATACCTTGACATCTGCTGACTGGTCCATTTACCACCCAACCCAGAGCTGTTTTCACAGCATATGGTCCATCATTCTGGCTGTTGATGATCTTCCATGGCTCCATAGCCTTGTGAGCATTAGCACCAATGAGAAGTCCAATATTTGACTCTAGTCTGGGAAGATGAACTTGGTTCAGGTAAGGCCATCTCTCCAAATCTTGCTCTTTTGGTATATTACCCCTTGTTGCAGGGATGTCTGGTTGAGTGTACACATCTGGCAGCGTGATGAAGTCTTGTTCATCGAGGCCACAGACCTCTAAATCTGTAAGAACATAACTACAGACTTTCTGTTCCTGTGCCATGGTGCGAAGAAGGATTTCTTTCTTTTTCCCTCGAATATTTAACTTATTCGCCAGATCCTCGGTGCAAAAGGTTGCTGTGCTACCTTGATCCAGGAATGCATGAGTCTTAATGATCTTCCTGTTTTTCTTGTGTCTTAGCTGTAGGCTACAGGTACAATGGGAAGTATGTAGTCATTTTCCCCGGCCCCAGTTACTTCACCTTTTTTACATCTGGCAGACACAAGAGCACTTGTAACTTCACTTGTGTTTTGTTGGTTGTCATTCACGTTGTTTTCTTCTGACACAATATCCTGCTTCAACACATGTAGAATAGTGGAGTGCTTAAGAGAACAGTCAGAACATGAGGCCTTTTTTCTACAGTCTTTATATAGATGACCTGCAGTTAGACACCCAAAACAAAGACCTTGTGATTTCAAAAACTGTATTCTGTCTTTCGAAGGCTTTTCTTTAATTTTGTTGCAAACACTCAAAGCATGGCTGTTCTTACAATAAAGACATGGGCTTTGAAAAGCACTGACTGTTTTGAATGAAGAAGTTTCATCCTGTTGACTCTTTGTTGCATCCTTTTCAGCAGGAGATATATTCACAGCAAAACTGCTTCTCTTTGAAAGGCCTTTAACTTGGTCAAATTTCTTTTGTGCACCACTCTGACTACCTGGAGTGACATCAAGAATATCTCCAAATAACGGATCATTGGCAATCTTTGCTTGTTGGTAGATGAACTCTACAAGATCAGGAAATTTGGCTGGTGTTCCTTTTCTTTCTTTAAAGTTGTAAGCATGACTTCTCCACTTTTCTTTCAGTTTATATGGAAGTTTGCACAATATGCTTTTCATGTTTGTTGGGTTGTTCATTTCACACATGTAGTCCACATCGTTTAATGTGTTGGAACATCCAATCAGAAATAATGCAAATGTATTCAGCCCCTTTCTGTCATCTGGTTTTATTTGAGGCCATTCCATAGCTTTTTTGATATATGCTGTGGAAATGGTTAACTCATCTCCATAGTGTCGATCAAGCAAAACCCTTGCTTCTCTATAAGCTCTGTCTGGCTTCATGTGCTCACAACTACGTACAAGTTCCAGCGGTTCTCCGCCTGTGAACTGTTCTAGATAATACAAACGATCTTGTTGGTTATCCGTTTGGTTCTCTATGGCATGCTCAAAGGCTCTTATGAAGGATCTGTAGGTAAGGGGGTCACCTGTAAATACTGGAATTTCTCTCTGAGGAAGTCGGGACAAGCCTTGCTGTTTTATGAGCATTTCAGTATGGTGATTTTGTTGCTGCAGAACCTGAAACAGATCAGCTGAAAAAGCATCAGAACACTGGACATGTGTTGGAGTGCTCTTTGAAGGAGACTTCTTTGATACAGGAGGGTTGAGATTTGCCTGTTGTCCATCCTCTGAGAATGTTTCTTGTTTTTCTGATTTGCCTGCAGAATGAACAGGCTCAGTTCTGAGTTTTGGAGTAGCTTGAAAAGAATCAACCTCAGACTTCTGAGCGTCTTCAAACTCTTCATACACCTTTAATTTTGCATCCGAAATAGCAAGTTCAGTTTCAATTTCTAGTTGCTCTTTTCTAAATTTTAGACGGGCTTCTTCTAGTTGAATTGCTTCTTTCTTTTTCATAGCTGCTGCTCTTGCTAAGAGTGCTTCACGTTCTGCTTTAATTCTCAGCCGCGTTGAAATTGTACTTGATCCTTGTGATGCACTGCTTATAACTGAGTTAGCCTTTGAAACACTGTTGTGTGGACCAACATCATCCTCTGGAGGGCATATTACATCGTTTATCCATTGTATAATGCTTTGTATGAAAAGTTTAAACTCAGAATGTCTATGCTCGAACACATCTTGGTCTTTGCATTTATCATCTTCATTTAACAGTTCACACAGTTCTTCATTAATGTGTTTTTATACTCTCCCAGGCATTTGACAAAGTTTGGTAAAGATTCTTCATCTATAAAATCAATATTGCATTCATTTTGTTTCAATCTTTCAATGTTATTCTTATTTTTGTCAACTATGACAGCTTTCCCCTTCTTTCTCCTTTTAATCTGATTATTTTCTCATGTAGAGCTCGTTCTGTGGGCTTTGGCTCCCTCTTCTGGTCAACGGCTGCAACTTCACCAACGTCCGCCATCTTTTCCCATTGATTTTATTTTTAAATCTTTACACAAAAACTGTGAGCTTTCACAGCTTCTTACTCTTATAAAAAGTTCACACAAACATGTGTGAAAGAGTTCCTTTATGTGTAGATTTCTATTTCGTAGCTCACAGGGTTTATGGAGGTGCTGGCTCCGTTAGCCTGTTAGCTTGCAACC
>JBBPBX010061072.1:0-13475 GCA_038048925.1 Garcialebias charrua
GCAGAAAAAGACTTGAAAAATAAGTCGATGACACTGGGTTAGCGTCCGCTAAACAAAGTGCTTGCAGAGAAGTCCTCTGTGATGCTCTGGGCAGGGAGCCAGCTCACCTCCTAGACGAGCAGTTCAGCCACGCAAGGCAGGTCCTGCGAAGTTTAGGTGTGAAGCGAGGTGAAGTGCACAAAGAGGACGTACGTTGCGCATCACCGTGTTTTATGCAAGGAGGACGGAGCCTCCTTGCTGACGCTGACGCTTACTTGCCTTAAAAGGCGTGATCGTATTGCTTCAGGTGAACCGCGCGGTGGCGCAATTCCCATAGTCATGTTGTTGCACTGCAGTGACCCTGACTGAAAGGGAACTACTGGGTGAGAGAGAGTGAATGGTTGTCTCGTTTGTCTCCATGTGTCCCTGTGATGGACTGGAGACATGTCCGGGTGTCCTCTGCCTCTTGCACAGCGATGGATGGATATGGACACCAGTGACCCCCGTGACCAGAAAAGGAAGATGTGGGTAAAGAGAATAGATTAGATAAGATAGATAGATAAAGTACTTGTTAGAATAATGCTCTACATCTGAAGCAGTGAGAGGAGGAGCACTCGACTTCCATTTCAGAAGGTTTAATTTACCCTCATGAAAAGTACAAGACCACGAGCCCCGGGCCATTGACACCTTACCATGTGGTCAAAACATAATGGCCGTGTTGTAGCGTGTGAAGAAGGAGAAACAAACTGACCTGCAAGCAGTTGCCTTTAATCCTTCGAGCGTCAAAACCAGAAACAGAATGAATGAATTTACACACAAACACTTCTTCTTCTTCACCTCCTAAAACCTGGGGAGCACCTCGCTGGCTCCTCCTACTGGGTGAGAGAGAGATGAGGCCATATACCTCACCAACACACCACACAGCCCCCCCCCGAACACCCAGAAGGGCAAATACAAAACATATCAGTCTCTCACAGGGGGCCTAATCAACCTGCCGAACCGACTGCGTCGACTCGGGGGCGGAGAAACAGCTGGCACCCGTGCAGGAACAACATTTTGTGCCACAGGGGGAGGAACACAGTTGGGGGGAGAAAACGGAAGATGGGGTCGAGCAGGAGGGCGGCCGCGTCTAGGAACCTGAGCCGGCAACACCTCTTCATCAACCAACACATAGGCTGGCTTCAGGCGGTCCACTGTAACCAGCTCTCTACGCCCACCCATGTCTAAAACAAAACTTTTCGCGCCCCTTTCGAGCACCCGAAACGGCCCGTCATACGGAGGCTGGAGGGGCGAACGGTGGGCGTCACGTCGCACAAAAACAAAACGGGCAGACTGGAGTGCTGTGGGCACAAACGCCTGCGGGAAACAATGGTGCACAGGACCCGGAACCAAAAGACTACTCTGCGAATAGGGGTCCACCGCTTCGGGGAACCGTGGAGCGGCAGCGTCTAACAAAAACTCCCCTGGGATTCGTAAAGGCTGACCAAAAACCAACTCGGCTGATGAAGCGTTGAGGTCCTCCTTAGGAGCTGATCGCAACCCAAGCAGCACCCACGGCAAACGCTCCACCCAGCCAACGTCTGTTAGCGCAGCACGTAACGCCGCCTTAAGAGACCGATGGAAACGTTCAACCAACCCGTTAGCCTGAGGGTGGTAGGCGGTAGTGCGATGCACCTGCACCCCCAAGGAGCGCGCCATCTCGGACCAGAGCCCTGAAATAAACTGGGGACCTCTGTCTGAAGTGATGTCCGAGGGCACACCAAAACGGGCAACCCAAGTGGAGAGGAACGCACCAGCCACGTCGGAGGTAGTTGTGGAAGAAAGAGGAACGACCTCCGGCCACCTGGTTGTGCGGTCGACCACTGTAAGCAGGTGTGTGAAACCCCGTGATGGGGGCAGGGGACCAACTAAGTCCACATGCACGTGGTCAAAACGCTTGGCTGGAATGGGAAATGGTTCCAGTGGTGCCTTAGTGTGCCGGTGCACCTTGGCACGCTGACAAGCCACGCAAGCCGCTGCCCAACTCCTCACCTCTCTGCGTAAACCAGGCCACACAAAACGTGCGCTGACTAGTTTCACAGACGCGCGCACACCTGGGTGCGAGAGAGAGTGAACAGAGTCAAAAATGCGGCGGCGCCAACCTGATGGAACCACTGGGCGTGTCCGGCCTGTGGAAACGTCACACAGGATCAAAGGACCGCCCTCTCCCAATTTGACCTCCTCTAGCTTAAGCCCTGAAACGCCGGCACGAAGGGCAGTTATATCAGCGTCTCCCGGTTGGTCAGCGGCCATGGCAGAAAAATCTACCCCGAGGAGCACAGGACAAACGAGCACCCGTGACAGACAGTCTGCCACTGAGTTGGATTTTCCAGCCACATGGCGGACGTCCGTTGTAAACTCTGAAATGGCCGCCAAGTGCCGTTGCTGACGCGCTGACCAGGGCTCCGAAACTTTAGACATTGCAAACGTGAGTGGTTTGTGGTCCACATAAGCCGTAAACGAACGACCCTCCAGCAAAAAACGAAAATGCCGTGTAGCTAAGAATAGCGCCAACAACTCGCGGTCAAAAACGCTGTACTTGCGCTCGCAGTCCCGCAATTTACGGCTGAAAAATGCCAACGGCTGCCATGCGTCGCCAACGCGTTGCTCTACAACGGCCCCCACAGCTATATCTGAAGCATCAGTTGTCAACGCAATCGGGGCCTCTGAATCTGGATGGGCTAGGAGTGCCGCGCTAGCTAACGCGGACTTAGCACCATCAAAAGCAGTGATCCGGTCCGGGGTCCAAACCACTGTGTCAGTCGCCTTCCTCGAGCGCAGGGCCTCGTAGAGAGGCTGCAGGAGATGGGCTGCATTGGGAATGAACCTGTTGTAAAAGTTCACCATGCCCAAAAACTCCTGCAACTTTTTAACCACCAGAGGACGTGGGAACTCTGCCACCGCCTGCACCTTGGCAGGCAATGGAACTGCACCCTGCGCGGAAATTCGATGACCTAAAAAATCGATCACCGGTAAACCAAACTGGCACTTAACCGGATTAATGATCAAGCCATGTGCATCCAAGCGCTGAAAAATTTCTTTCAGGTGCAACAGGTGCTCCTCGGTTGACGAGCTGGCCACCAAAATGTCGTCCAGATAGACAAACACAAAATCGAGGCCACGTAACACGGAGTCCATCAGCCTTTGAAAAGTCTGTGCTGCCCCCTTTAGTCCAAACGGCATGCGGAGGAACTCAAAAAGCCCAAAGGGGGTGATTACTGCAGTTTTAGGTACATCGCTGGACTGCACTGGGACTTGATGGTAGCCGCGCACCAGATCCACCTTAGAAAAAATGGAAGCACCCGACAACCGAACAGAAAAGTCCTGAATGTGCGGAATGGGGTAGCGATCAGGCGTCGTCACGTTATTTAAACGGCGAAAATCGCCACATGGGCGCCACGACCCGTCTGCTTTTGGTACCATGTGAAGGGGGGAGGCCCACGGGCTGTTAGAGCGTCTAACAATACCCAACCTCTCCATGGTACCAAACTCCTCTTTAGCGATGGCCAGTTTAACAGCGTCGAGGCGGCGTGCACGTGCGAAAACGGGCGGTCCCGTAGTAGGGATGAAATGCTCGACCCCGTGTTTAGTTTCTGAAGAGGAAAAAGCAGGTGTAGTTAAAGAGGGGAATTCTGCCAACAAACCTTGAAAAACATCTCCTGAAACTAAAACATTAGCATGAGTTAGCGGCCCAGCCCCCCCAGACACACATGGGAAAGTTGCAAAAGTTACAGCGTCAATAAGTCTGCGGTTAGCAACATCTACTAACAGTCCATGAGCACATAAAAAATCTGCACCGATAATAGGAACAGTCACTGAGGCAACAACAAAATCCCACTCAAACTCACGACCATGGAAAGAAACTGTTGCCCGTCTAGTGCCAAAAGTTCCAATGGGAGAACCGTTAGCAGCAGTTAGCAGTGGGCCACTGCCTCGGCTTGCTAATTCAGGTCCAACAGGGTGGACCAAACTCTTCTGGGAACCAGAGTCAACCAGAAAACGACGTCCTGACAGGGAGTCTGTGACGAAGAGCAGCTCACCTCGCTCGCCAGCGCCCACAGCTGCTACTGAGCGCCGGCTTCCTCGTTTCCCGACACCCATGTGCATGGTGGGATGCAGCGCTTAGCTTTGTTTGCGAACCTCCGGTGGTAGAAACAAAGGGAGCTCCCCCGCCGAGTTCGCGCGCCAACAGCTGAAACCGCCGCTGGCTCCTCCATCTCCGTCTGCTCCGGCTCCACCGATGTACTCTGCACCGCGAACCGTCTGGTAGCCAGCAGGACCCGGTCCGCCTCCTCCGCCAAACCCCGGTAATCACCGGTAGATAAACAAGGGGAATTGGCCAAAGTAGCCCTCACTTGCGACGGAAGCTGGCGCAGGAAAATGTGAGGGAAAAGGAAACCCCCATCGTCTGAACCAAGTAGCGACAGCATTTTGTCCATCATGTTCACAGCCGTGCCGTCACCCAAACCCGGCAGCGATAGCAGTTTATCAGCCCTCTCAGTTGAAGTCAAAGTGTACCTTCGAAGCAGAAACTCTTTGAGGGCGCCATATTTGTCCACGTGCGGCGGGTCGCGCAGCAGCGGCATGGCTTTGCGGGTTGACTGCATATCCAGAGCTGACACGACCAAGAAGTACCTGGTTTCATCTGCGTTCACGCCTCGGAGGCGAAAGAGTGCCTCGATGTGCTGGAACCACGAAACCGGGTCGCTCTGCCAGAACTCCGGGAGCTTAACACTCGCTGCGGAAACAGAGTCGGCTGGGTTCGGCTGCAACAGCTGGGCAGACGTCGCGGCTGCGGGGTCCGACGAAGAAACAACATCCTCGTCTGATCTTGACATATTTCACGTGGGTCACCACTGTAGCGTGTGAAGAAGGAGAAACAAACTGATCTGCAAGCAGTTGCCTTTAATCCTTCGAGCGTCAAAACCAGAAACAGAATGAATGAATTTACACACGAACACTTCTTCTTCTTCACCTCGTAAAACCTGGGGAGCACCTCGCTAGCTCCTCCTACTGGGTGAGAGAGAGATGAGGCCATATACCTCACCAACACACCACAGTGTAACTGAAAACCAGTCTCTTCAGAGCTTGGCCACACCTCCAGGAGTCATCATCACCATCGGTGAATGGGAATGCTGCGTTCCAGTTACCTCGTATTGTGGGAATTTCCCAGTTCCCAGTGATAGATTGAAACCAGAACGCCCGCTCTAGTGGGAAACTCCCACTCGTAAAGTGGGAGAATTTTTTCTGCTCCCAGTTTCTATATCAAGATGGCGGATACTTGCGTCTTCAGGAAGTAAACACCTAAACTTTTACTAAAATAACTGTTCTAAAATGTTGTTGCGTGTATTTAATCACACAGTGAAGTGAAGACGTTTGTTTTTGTTTTCTTAGCTGTAAAGCCAGTTTTTCTTTTTCCCAACGATTTACATTAAAGAATTAGAGAAAAATATATATTAAATCAATTACCTTCGGCGGTCATCATCCTCCTCTGACATGTTCTGTGTCAGGAGTGCATATCTGGTTAGTAATTTATTATATTCGGAAACAGCAACAAAAACAAAGCGTGCGTCCATCTTGATTTTCCACTGGGAGAACCGGAACATGTTTTCAAGTGGTAACTTGGGAAATGACGTCACTACCACGTCCCAGTTTCCAGAATACAGGTGGTCCCCGACTTACGAGCGCACTGAACTACGAGCTCCCGACTTTACGAGAGCTTCCAGGAACCAAACTACCGACTTGCGAGCTGCCGTTCCGATATTACGAGAGAACAACATTGTTCCAAGATACGAGCGGGTTCCAATTTTACGAGAGAACAACATTAGAAACCATTGTTCCAAGATACGAGCGGTCGTTCCGATTTTACGAGAGAACACCATTTACAAAGCGTTGTTCCAATATACGAGCGAAAAGTTCCAGAGTTACGAGAATTTACCGTTAGAAACTATTGCTCCAAATAACGAGATGAAAATTCCGGGTTTACGAGAAAACTCCGTTAGAAACCATTGTTCTGTTTTACGAGAACCGAGTGTTCGTGCTGACGGCTGAATGTCATGTTTCGAAGGAGAGTTTGGGGCAGGAGGTGGAGTGTGGGGGGGCGGGGGAGGTGGAGTGGAGGGGGTTGGTTTCGGGGGGGATGGGCGATGGTTGGTTTCGGGTTGGGGGATGGGCGATGGTTGGTTTCGGGTTGGGGGATGGGCGATTTAACCATGCACCTGCACTGGACTTGGACTGGACATGCACACTGCACATGGCGGGCACGCTGTGGTGGGTGGGGTGGGGGGGTATGTTTCGCGTGACAAATGGAAAAGTACAGCAGCGGAAGGTTACATAGGCACTACTTTACTGTACCCCCACCCCCAAAAAACAAAGGCGGAGTGATTTCATCAGGTACTACATAAGCGAACAGCGCAAATGCAGCCGCGTGGGTCTACAGTTTGGCGATTTGAGAGACACAGTTACAGTACAGAACATTCGTTAGCATTCGTTAGCTTTGTTAGCATCTTTGTTAGCATCTTCTTTTGAAAGCATGTCTGCAAAGAGAGGAGCTTCTTCTGCTGGTGCGAGTGCACCTAAAAAGCGTAAGGCCATCACGCTGGAGCAGAAGCTGGACATCATCAATCGGGCGCAGAGGGGAGAGTCGACGTCCTCCATCTGCAAAGCTCTGAACCTGGTGAGTACCACCGTTAGCACGACTCGTAATGGCGGAACGTGAGCGCTTTTTAGCGAGTGTTTTAGTCGCTGCGCAGATGAAGACTCGTAATGGCGGAACGTGAGCGCTTTTTAGCGAGTGTTTTAGTCGCTGCGCAGATGAAGACTCGTAATGGCGGAACGTGAGCGCTTTTTAGCGAGTGTTTTAGTCGCTGCGCAGATGAAGACTCGTAATGGCGGAACGTGAGCGCCTTTTACAGCGAGACTTGTAATGGCGGAACGTGAGCGCTTCTAGTCGCTGCGCAGATGAACACCGTAATAAGCACCGTAATAAGCATGCAGCGCACGGCAAGCGTCTGTTAGTTAATGACATTTTATTTTTTATTTTAGGTCAGTTCCACAGTCAGCACCATAAAGGCTGACCGCGAGCGCATTTTAGCTAGCGTGAGAGGAGCTGCCCCAATGAAGTCCACGGTGATAACGAAGCAACGCACGGGTGTTATCACAGAGATTGAGCGTCTGATGGGTAAGAAATTTTATTTTTTTATTTACAGTACGTACAGTATTGCGTCTTTTAGATAGGAAATTATTTAAGAAATACCTGGACAGTATTTTTAATATGCACTGTACAGTTTCATTAAATTTTTTTTTTACCTGAGATGTTTGTTTACAGGTGTGCTTTGTTTACCTGAGATGTTTGTTTACAGGTGTGCTTTGTTTACCTGAGATGTTTGTTTACAGGTGTGCTTTGTTTACCTGAGATGTTTGTTTACAGGTGTGCTTTGTTTACCTGAGATGTTTGTTTACAGGTGTGCTTTGTTTACCTGAGATGTTTGTTTACAGGTGTGCTTTGTTTACCTGAGATGTTTGTTTACAGGTGTGCTTTGTTTACCTGAGATGTTTGTTTACAGGTGTGCTTTGTTTACCTGAGATGTTTGTTTACAGGTGTGCTTTGTTTACCTGAGATGTTTGTTTACAGGTGTGCTTTGTTTACCTGAGATGTTTGTTTACAGGTGTGCTTTGTTTACCTGAGATGTTTGTTTACAGGTGTGCTTTGTTTACCTGAGATGTTTGTTTACAGGTGTGCTTTGTTTACCTGAGATGTTTGTTTACAGGTGTGCTTTGTTTACCTGAGATGTTTGTTTACAGGTGTGCTTTGTTTACCTGAGATGTTTGTTTACAGGTGTGCTTTGTTTACCTGAGATGTTTGTTTACAGGTGTGCTTTGTTTACCTGAGATGTTTGTTTACAGGTGTGCTTTGTTTACCTGAGATGTTTGTTTACAGGTGTGCTTTGTTTACCTGAGATGTTTAACACACGGTCACAAGACTTTTATTAAAAATAATTTTTATGTTTCTGTAATGTTCAGTACAGTTCATGTTTTAACACACCTGTCTTTTCATGAACAACTTCTAGTCCTTTGGATAGAGGACTGCAACCAGAGGCATATCCCGTTGAATTTGATGGTGATGCAGGAGAAAGCCCTCAAAATTTACGAGGATATCAAAGCAGAGATGGGGGAGGGCGTGGAGGTGCCCGACTTCCATGCGTCACGGGGGTGGTTTAATCGGTTCCGACAAAGGGCTAATTTGCACAGCATAAAAATCCAAGGTAAGTGAAACATTTCATCTGTGCTTTAATGTTTAACACAGTGTAACATGTGGTTAATCTTGTCCTGTGTGTGTTTTTTTCACCAGGAGAGGCAGCAGGTGGTGATGCGGCGGCAGCAGCCGCATTCCCAGAGAAACTAGCAGCCATTATAAGGGAGGGGGGATACACACCGCAGCAGGTGTTCAATGTTGATGAGACTGGTCTATTTTGGAAGAGGTTGCCCGACCGCACCTACATCAGCAGGGAGGAAAGAACAGCACCGGGCCACAAAGTGGGGAAAGAGAGGATCACGTTGCTGTTCGGAGCGAATGCTGCTGGTGACTGCAAGTTAAAGCCGCTGTTGGTAAATCATTATGAGAACCCCAGGGCCTTACAGCGTATTGATAAGAAAGATCTGCCGGTGTATTGGGCATCCAACCGTAAGGCCTGGGTTACCCAAGAGGTGTTCTCAAAATGGTTTACCAAATATTTCGTCAAGGACGTACAGCGCTACTGCAGACAACATCACATTCGCTTTAACATCCTGTTGTTGTTGGACAATGCACCGGGTCACCCCGCAAATCTGACTGACCTCAACCAAAATGTGAGGGTGGTGTACCTGCCACCCAATACCACCTCTCTCATCCAGCCAATGGACCAGGGGGTGATATCGACCTTCAAGGCGTACTACCTTCAGAGGGTCATCCGCAGTGCGTTGGAGGAAACAGACAACTCTCCAGAAGTCACGTTGAAGGACTTCTGGAAGAAGTATAACCTGCGCCATGCTCTGCGTCACATTGATGAGTCCTGGCATCAGGTGAGGGAGAGCACACTTAACGGAGTGTGGAAAAAACTCTGTCCACAGTTTTTTGATCCCTCACTTGAGCCCGAGGACTCAATCAGCAGTGTGATCGAGAGTGTGGTGGAGATGAGTAGGAGGATGCACTTGGAGATTGAGGCCGAAGATGTTCAGGAGTTGCTGGCTGCAGAAGGCGAGGAGCTGTCCACTGCGGATCTGCAGCAACTGGAAAGGCACCTGATGGAGGAGGAGCATGAAGAAAGGCCAACCACTCCAGCCAAGGTCTTCACCAGGCAGGCCTTGGCCAAGATCTTTAGGGAGCAGCAGCACGTCTTGGACCAGTTGCAGGCAATGGACGCGGATGGGGAGAGGTTCGCCAGGGCCTCCCGAGCTGTCCTTGACGGTCTGGCTTGTTACCGGCAGATCCTAGAGGAAAAAAAACAGGAGGCCGCGCAGAGCACCATGCTGCAGTTTGTTACGAGGGGCACTGCAGCCACGGGCACTGCAGCCACGGGCACTGCAGCGACTCTAGGATCTGCTGGAGCAGCAGAAGCAGCAGAGGAAATGCCATCCACCTCTGCTGCTGCAAGCCAGCCATCCACCTCTGCTGCTGCAAGCCAGCCGTCAATGGACATCTCCATCTCCAGCTCCAGATCCAGCTCACCCTCTCCCCAGTGAACATCCCTACGTCCCTCTCCTGCACCTGTCCCCAAAGGTAAAGAAATGTTGCATTTACATTTTGATTTTCTGTTTTCGTTTATGTTACTGTACTGTACAGTACAGTACAGTTCATTCATCTGTTAACCCACCTGTCTCTGTTCATGTCCACAGACGTCTGCTGCTCCTGCTCCTCCTCCTCCTCCTCTCCACTCCAGCCAGCCAGCCTCTGCACCCCTCCACAAAGGTAATGAAAACTTGCTTTTACTTTTTGATTTTGTGTTTTGTTTTTATGTTACTTCATCTGTTAACCCACCTGTCTGTGTTCATGTCCACAGACGTCTCCTCCTCTCCAGCCAGCCTCTGCAACACCTACGTTCACTGACCTCCTGCTCATCTCCCCACTAACCTGCACAGCTTCATCATCCAGGTACCGTACAGTAATGAAATGTAAATTTAATTTAGCTTTTCTGTTTAGTTTCATGCTACATTTCATCATCCACCTGTGTCTTGTCATGTCCACAGCATCCCTCCAACGCATTGTGGAAAGGCCGCCCCCTGGTCCAAACATCAGCACACAAACATCACAGTAAGGACAAGTTGTTTTTGGATGTGTTTAATTTATCTGTAAGCACAACACCTTGCTGTCTGTGTGGTTTCATATGTTTCATTACAGTACGTAATGTTAACTTACAAATTTCTGTTTTCTAACAGTGACACCTGCTGCGTTCCCTCCTCTCCTGGGTGTACTGGCATCACACTGACTGAGGGGATTAACCCTCCTGGGTGTACTGGCATCACACTGACTGAGGGGATTAACCCTCCTGGGTGCAATGAAATCACACTGACTGAGGGGATTAACCCTCCTGGGTGCAATGAAATCACACTGACTGAGGTGATGCTCCATGCCTCCTCCATGCCTCCTCCATGCCTCCTCCATGCCTCCTCCATGCCTCCTCCATGCCTCCTCCATGCCTCCTCTACTCCACATCAACGTGAGGCCTTTTCACAACTTGTGCATGTGTGTGTGTGTGGGGGGGGTGTCATCTTTCTGTCTGTAATGTTCACTTCAACATGTGTGTTGTTTGTGTTCACAGACAGACCAGCTCTCCTGCCTCCAGTGGCATCACTGACCCATGTCAGACACCTGGACGCTGCCTCCTCTCCATGCATACCTTCTGCATCCTCACATCAGGACCAAACACTTGACCTGAACTCACATCTTACCTCTGAATGATGCTGCTTGTTCCTGCATCATCCTGCGTCCTCCTGCATCCTCCATCACATCAAGACCTCACACCTGCCCTGAACTCATATCTTACGTCGGCTTCTCTGAACTCACATGTTCACATTGATGGTTGCACTGCTGCATAAGCAGTCCCATCTGATCCAGGTTTGAACAGCAACTTTTGACAACCAAAGAGACTACCTTCACTTCAATCAAAGTAAGGGAACTTTCTTTTTTATGCTGTTTCTGTGCTGGCTGGTTCTACCTTTCTAAAGTTCATGGAGTGGACACTACAGTATGGCACTGTTGTTTTTTAAACATGATGCTTGCTACATCTTTCTGGAGGATGTCACTTGTTTCTGATGTTTGTTTGCAACATGATGCTGATGGATGTCATGTGTTCATGATGGGTGTGACTTGATTCTGATGGATTTGGCTTGTTCATGGTGGGTGTGAGTTGTTTCAGATGCATTTGACCGGTTTCTGATGGATGTGACACATGGTGTCACATGATGTCATATGGGTGTGACTTGGTTACAGTATTCAATCAAAGTACTGTACTGTACAGTAAGGGAATGTTGTTTCTGTCATGAAAAACAGCTTTTAAAAGTACCTGTACAGTACAGGGTACCTGCACTTGGCACTTAGTTTTTATAGTTTTTTATTTATTTAAAGTGCTGGGCAGAAAAGCACTGTTGTACAGTAAAAACTGTACAGGTATGTGTTTATAGATGAATGTGTGGTGTAATGTGCTAGCTAACTGGTTGTAAATAAAGTGTTGTGCATGTTTAAGGATCAGTATGTACGCTTCTTCAGTGTCATGTTGATAAACGGGTGCTTGGCGTCTCGTTAGCGCCTTTTTTCCGATTTGCGAGCGATGTTCCGGTTTAACGAGAGCCACGTGTTGTTCCGATTAGCGAGCGATGTTCCGGTTTTACGAGAGCCACGTGTTTTTGCCGATTTACGAGCGCGGTTCCGGTTTTACGAGAGCAACGTGCGGGCCGTTCCAAGATACGAATTTTCGCTTTACGAGCGCCTCGTTGTAACGGAACTCGCTCGTAAGTCGGGGACTACCTGTACGAGGTAACTGGAACGCAGCATAAGCCCTACTCTATCATGTGACCCAGCTCTCAAGACAATAATATCTCGCCATCTATAATCCCTGGTGCGTGAATGTTGGGAGTTGTAGTCATGTAACTAAACTACATTTTCTACCGGAAACAGAATCAGATCGCGTTTAAACAAAACATGAACAAAACAGGATACATATATCTAGACATTTTCATGACGTTGATATATTATCTGATAAAATTATATTTCATACTGCAAACTAAAGTTTTAAGTAAAAATTTCAAATACAGACAGGATGTGGAAAACATTCTTCTCCCTCTGTTGTAACTAAAAGCTGTTCCTTTAGCTGTAAGTTAAAGACAGCTCAGTGTTCATCAGGTTTAAAAAAAATTTTTTATTTTTTTTTACTTTAACTTAAGCACTTACACGGCCCACTAATACAAGAGTGGAAGAAAAAACATTAATAATTGGGACATTTTGTCACATATTTGACTTTTTTTTAAAACTTGGTGCAGCCAAAGTGAACCAGGAAGTGACTCTTTAAAAAGGGGAACTTCCTGCTTCGTTTACAGAAACAATCTTATTTGACCTCTGACTCTTCGTCTCTTTGATCGTGACTCAAACTAATCTAAAGAAACATCTGATCCTTCTCTGCTGGCTGCACTGTCAGTCACTGTAGCACTGCTGTGGTTCCCCTTTGACATCACTTCCTGCTGCTGTCATCACTTCCTGATACTGTGCAACTGCTCATCTGCGTACTGTGAATTTTCTTTGCAATACATTAATGTTTCCAAACATGCATTCATATTTATTACAAAACATGGACGTCTCAGCGTTGCTTTGAAGGAATGCATATCGCCCGCTGCAGTATCACAAGGCTTCACAGCATCTATTAGCCCTCAGAGTATGTGTTGTTGAGGAGTCCCAGCTACTACCATGCTACATTTTAGCTTAACTTATGTATAACTGACCAGCAGAGGCTTTTCTGTGTTTGCTAAAGTCAGTTGTGGCGACCATCTTTCATCCAACCAAAATCATTTACTAGTGTTTAAATTAACTTTATTTAATTAATTAAGTAGTAGTGGTGGTTACTTTCAGGCAGCTTCATTAAAATCCATCCAGTTAATTGGCTTCAATTAACCAGTTAGTTCAGTTAACCAAAAAATTTAACCCTTCCGCCACCTGGCTCGTTATATTTTGAGATCAACTATTCAATAGCTGTGGAACAGTTTAAAACAATTAAGTGAATCATGTACAACATTATCTGTATTTAAAAGAAAGTTTAAACAAACATTATAGATTTTCTAACACATTATTTTTTTTATTTAGCATTTTAATAATTTTGACAATTTAAATTTATCTAATATCAACTATTATCTTTTGCTTTGGTATGTAATTGTGTGTGTTTAAAGTAAGATGTAAGTTTATGTACTGTATAAAGCTTTTATGATTTTCTTCT
>JBBPBX010061073.1:0-21239 GCA_038048925.1 Garcialebias charrua
AGTCTCAGAAAGATTAATCCTCATAAAGCAACCGGACCAGACAACATCCCAGGGAAAGTTCTGAAGGAATGTGCGGACCAGCTCTGTGAGGTGCTGGCTGACATCTTCACCACCTCACTTGCACTGGAGTCAGTTCCCACCTGCCTGAAGACCGCGACCATCATCCCAGTCCCAAAGAGCTCCACAGTGACTGGTCTGAATGACTATAGACCGGTGGCCCTCACCCCGATAGTCGCTAAATGTTTTGAGAAACTGGTCATGTCCCACATCAAGGCAACCGTCAACATCAATGAGGACCCTCATCAATACGCATACCGTGAGAACCGATCAACAGAGGACGCCATTTCTTCCGTGGTCCACACTGCTCTCACCCACCTGGATCAGAAAGACTCATACGTGCGTCTGCTCTTTGTGGACTTCACATCTGCCTTCAACACCATGATCCCCCAAACTCTGATAGACAAACTATCTACACTTGGACTAAGCCCCTCTATTTGTAACTGGATACTAGACTTCTTAACAGACAGACCACAGTCCGTGAAGATCCACAACTTCTCCTCCTCCACCATAACCCTCAGCACTGGCTCTCCTCAGGGATGTGTGCTGAGCCCCCTTCTGTTCACTCTGCTCACATATGATTGTACAGCCACACTTCCAGGCTGTCATATTGTTAAGTTTGCAGATGATACAGCGGTGGTGGGATGCATCACAAACAATGATGAGTCCAGCTACAGACAGGAGGTGGAACACCTGGAGAGCTGGTGCAAAGAGAATAATCTTCACATGAATGTGAAGAAGACAAAGGAGATGATTGTGGACTTCAGAAGGAACAAACACACCCATGCCCCACTGAAAATAGGTGGGTCTGCAGTGGAAGTGGTCTCCAGCTACAAATACTTGGGTGTACACATGAATGATAACCTCAGCTGGAGCAACAACACCACCAGCCTGATCAAGAAAGGTCATCAGAGACTCTACTTCCTCAGACGGCTGAGACGAGCTGGTCTGAGCAGCCCAGTTCTCACCTCCTTCTACAGGTGTGCAGTGGAGAGCATCCTGTGCTCCAGCATCAACGTGTGGCATGGAGGCTGCACAGTTGAAGAGAGGAAAGCTCTGCAGAGAGTGGTGAAGGCTGCACAGAAGTCTGTTGGAGTCAGTCTCCCCACCATCACAGACATTTACACCTCCAGATGCAGGAAAAGAGCCACCTGCATCATGAAAGACCTCACTCATCCAGCACACTCACTCTTTGCCCCACTCCCCTCAGGACGGAGGTTGAGGAGCATCAAGTGTAGAACCACTAGACTGAGGAACAGCTTCTACCCTGAGGCTGTTAGACTCATGAATAAATAAAAATAAAATAAAATAAACACTGCAAAATATCACATCATGCTGATGCTGATCTGTTTTCTTGTTGCTGTGTTCATCTGTGTTCATCTGTGACCATCTGCTCATACAAACTCATGTTCGTGCTGCTGTTTATTCCCACTATATTAGGCTTAGTGTATTACTAGTTGATGTTTTTCTTAGTTAGTTCTCGATGTTATTACTGTTTTTCTCTTTCATTTGTTGTTGGATGTAACTGGGACCTCGTGTACATAATCTCGTTTTCATCTCATGTACCACATGCGGTGCAAATGACAATAAAGACTCTCTCTCTCTCTTCTAAAAAGAAAAGGTGACACGCCATTTTCCAGCCAATAAAAACAGAGTTTTTAATCAGCCAATAAAGAGCTGCGTTCCAGTTGTCCTCAACAGAGCTTCTCACGCCCCAACCCACGCCCCCACCTGTCCCAGCGCCGCGCACGTTCTCGTTCAAAGGATTGGAAAGCGATGCAGGACTGTTTTGTATGTCACACAAATGTATTAAATTCCCCTTCTTAATCCCTGATCAGGACTTTTTTTTTTTTTTCCAAAAGTCAAATAATCGCTTCATCCACCGCTCTGTACCGCTTCCTCTGCCGACTGCAATGAATGAGGAAGTGAAATTGTCACGAGTGAATAAAAGTAGGGTTCAACGTGGCTGCCAGAGGCTCTGAAGATTTCCTGGTCTTCTGGTGTGCTGGACTAGCGCTCAATGGTTTTATTTTATTTTTTTAGAAGGTTTTATTAACATATAAACACAGAATATCGCAGCGTCTCCAAGAGACTGCAGCTGGGGGCGGAGCAGATCTCAAGTTCAGCGGAGAACGGACTGTAGCTCCCCCCTCAGAGCTCTGAGGGGGAGGGAGCAGAATACTTTTCCTTGTTGAAAATTTTTCTAAGTGTTTTGGTCATACAGAAATCGCAGATAGTACCTTTAATGTGTAATGTATTAGAGTTAGAAAATTAGAACGAGTTAATCTTTTGTTTTGTTACTTGAAGTTTAAAGTTTAGGTTTGAGTTGAAGTTTAATATTATATATATAATAATAATAATAATAATAATGAATTCAATTTATAACGCACTTTTCATTAGTGAAAATCTCAAAGTGCTACACACATTGAATGCTACACACATTCATACACCGGTAGCGGCAGACTACCATGCAAGGTGCTTTCCAGTCCTACCGGGAGCAACTCGGGTTAAGTGTCTTGCCCAAGGACACAACGACACATGGTGTGGGGAACTGGGATTTGAACCGCCAACCTTCTGATTGGGGGACGACTGCCATTACCACTACGCCATGGCCGCCCCTATATACATACATTTATATATACATATTCATATATATACATATATATATATACACATATATATACACATATATATACACACATATATATATACATATATATATACACATATATATATACATATACAGTATATACATATATATATATATATATATATATATATATATATTGTTTGAACTGATTGTTTGAAAAAAGAGGCAGATATAATAATACTTTTTCTTCTTTCTTCTACCTTTCATTTTATATTTTGTATTCTTATCATTTATGGGACTGTTTTGTATTTTTTTAATGAATAAACTTTTAAATGTAAATAAATAAAATTATCCTGGTTAGGGATTCATGAGTGTAACAGCTTCAGGGTAGAAGCTGTTCCTCAGTCTAGTGGTTCAATGTGTGTGTGGAATAAACTATCAGTAATCTGCTGCTGTTAAATTTAAGAAGAATCTTGAACATTTGAATGAAGCTTGTCACAGATTTTTTTAATTATAATTTCAGGTTAATAATCCAGATTAATTAATTAATTCAACCTTTATTTATACAGGTTAATCCCATTGCGCCTCGGGACTAATTTACAAGAGAGACCTGATTTTTTTAACAGAGAGTGATGACAACAGTGAATAACAATGACAACAATAGACAATCATAAAAGGCGTATAATTATTATTATTATTTTTTACAAATGAAAATAAAATGGCAACCAAAAGGACAGTCAAAAGGAAAAAGTAGAGGAAAAATAAAACAGATAATAAAGTGATGTATACTAAAAGCAGGAATATGTCTGTATTGGTTTTTGACAGGAACTTAACAGATGTTTAAGGTCGAGAGCTTCAGATGGATCTAACAAGATCTCCTCAAATGATCAGTTCTCTGACTCTTTGAGCACTTTCAACTGGGTTGACCTTTTCCACAGTTTGGATCGAGATGAAGAGTTTTTTTAACGTGTCATTGTGTCCATGTGAATGAATTCAGCTCTGTTGAAATGGGTATCTTCTCCAATCTTTTTGGAGTAGCCTGCTTTTTTCTTCTGTCCCATGGGGTCAGTGGGTTTGTCTTGCTAATGACCCCATCTCACTGCGGTGTCTGGGGACAGGCTGACATGCCCAGAGGGGGTGATCCTATTGTAAACAGTAACCCCTGACAAATAAGGCATTGTTATTGCTGGGTTTCAGATGACGTAGCAGTGACGTCACAGAATGCAGATGCGGGGCAAGCCCGGGCAGGAAGTAAACGCAGCCGTTTCCTTCTGTTGCTGATTCAGCATCAACATGCCTAAATTCTGTGCCGTTTACGGTTGTTGCAACCGCTCTAATCGAGAGATAGATAAAAGTTATTTTCGTGTTCCGAAAGTAGTATGCTACAAGGGGATTAATTTAAAAAAACTTACAGAAAAAAGACGACAAACGTGGATTACAACCTACGGCTAAAAACAGGAGGTGCAGAAACTGACGAGAGTCTGCAGCGACCACTTTGTTACAGGTAAGGGTCGTATCGTTTAAATCATATTTTCAGATATTTTATTGGACAGTAACTAGAAAGACAGGTAAGATATGTTATGCCCTAGCTTGTGTAGTGGTTCAACACTTGGTTGTTCCCAGAAAAAATCCGATTAGAATGCTAATGTTGTTAGCGGTTAGCTTAGTGCTAGGAAAGGCATTTACGTGTTTTACTTTAAAGTGGTGTCTTATATTTAGGTTGTCCGAGTGCAGCAGGTGATGTACATTCCCAAGACTGGGCCCCCACTGTTAACCTGGGGTACCAAAGAAGTAACGAGTGGCCACAAACAGAAGCATCCCTCCGGCGCAGGGAAAGAGCTAAGGCCTGGAAGCTTCTCTGCACTGAGGAGGCCAACAGTCTGGAAGAGGAGCTCTGTGAAGAAAGCTTACCAGCCCCTGAAAACGAACGATTCAAAGGTAAAATAATAATAAATAAAAATACTATTTATTTATTTATAGAATTTCTGAACGTAATTTTTAATAATTAAATATTTGCAGATGCAGAATGCCAGACGGATCTAAGCATGGTTGACCTCACAAAGCTGGAGGATGCAGTGAAAGGCTACACAACTGAGATCTGCGACCTTAAGGAAAAAGTCTCAGTGACTAAATTTACTCCTGAAACCTTCCAGAACAACGATAAAACAAAGTTTTATACGGGACTGCCCAACTTTTTAGTTTTGATGCAAATTTTTCAGCTCTGTGAACCTTATACATCAGCATGTCATCACTGTCAGCACTCTCCAAATTTGAGCAATTTATTATGATACTTATGCATCTCAGATTAAATCTGCAGCTTCAAGACCTTGCCTATAGATTTAATGTGTCAAAAGCCACTGTGTCTCGAATTTGTTTTAGAACGATTCATGTTCTCCATGAAAGATTACAATTCTTAATAGAGTGGCCTGAGCGACAAGTAATTCAATCAACTATATTTATATAAATATTTTAAGTTTAAATGATTATACATGTATTTATCATTTAAAGTAAATCAAAAGTAAATTAAATCACTAATACTGTTACAGACCATATTTGTACATGTTAATTGTTCATGAAGACAAAAAAAAAATTTACCCAATAAGGTTGAATATTTTTAATTTATTCAATGAACTCCATAACCAATCTTTGTGAATATTGGTCAGTTAAAATGACATGAGTTTTGCTATTGAAATAAAAACATTTTTCTGAAGTAGACTCATTTTGCAACATTTGTGACATATGACATTTGTATGTGCTGTTATTTAACATATTAGAACACCTTTGAAATTCACAAGCTAATCTCATATTGATTTAAATATATCATTTGATTTAACATACTTAACTTTTCAATTAAGATTATTGTAAATAAAAAACAGCTGTCATGACATGTAACAACATCACATGACCCTTCTGCAGAGTGCTTGCTACAGGTGTAGCTGAAACATGTTATGGTAGTGACAAATGTTTTTGGGGAAAAAAAGAGCAACTGTTTAAATTTGTATAAACTTTTCAAACTCCTTTCATCAACTACTCCAAATAACATTCTTGATTCTTAGATTGGTTAGTCACGTGTGGATTTCTGTCCCAGGATTTCAGGTAGGATGCAATGTGTAAAATAGTGCTGAATTTTGGGAACTGCTGTTTCCCACAGCTGGTCATCTGGCAGAATTCTTTCCACATAAATATCATTTTCACTCCATACTACAAAATCACAATATTGTACATCCACAATGTGAATCTGATCCTGGAGCTGATGGTAATAAGGATGGTTCCTATCCAGTTGTACAGAATCTCCAACCTTGACGAGACGACGAGACAAAAACCAGGCTGTCCAGCACACATCCTCAGACTGACTTCATGCTCTTTGCTCTGTGGGCACTGAAGGACAAGACAATGAAACTTAGACATAAAAAATAAATACGGTAGTCTCCAAAACATTTCAATATGATACTTTTTTAAAGATTGTGTTTCACTCATTTCACTATCCAACACCAATGTTAGAAAATGAGACTATATTTATGTCTCTGTCAACCAGGTGTGTTCCACAGGTAAGAATGTATTAATCTGGACTAAGTTTTAAAAGGTGATGGAAAGGTCACACATTTTTTAACTGGAAACAAGGCAACATCCCACAAACTGCAAGACCATCCCCAAAACTACGGCTACATGCTGTGAAATATGCAAACAACAAAGATTTGAGTAAAAAATTATAGTTGTAACATTCATACTGTGAGGTGCGCAAAGTCTGCAGTGCAGTACCCTAATGCATGCTCAATAATCCAGGTAGAAAAATCTAAAAAAGCTAAGTCTGCAGTGCAGTAGTCCAAACCTTTTGAGAAATAAATTTTACCTTGATTTCACACACCCTGGCTCCATGACAGTCACATGAAACGACTCCATCTGGTGAGGCTCCCATGTATGGCCACCTTGAGTTTAACCAGCTAGTATCTGAAGTTACAAAGAAGATACGATCACCTTGATGATACTGTATTATCAAAACAAAAAAAATCATAATATTTTCAGTACATTAACTTACCTTTTTAATGGAGTTACTGTAGATCTCTGACCTACAGTGTAGAAATGCATATGACTCAACGTTAACACATACAACTCCAGCACGAATTTGGCTTTACAGAAGCTAAATATATTATTTTTAAGTAGATCCACGCACATAGAAATAACAGGGGGCTAACTAAACTTGTTGTTAGCATTAGCGATAGCGTAGTTAGCATAGGCTAATTACTAAATAAATAATACATCTCACTACTCACCCGGGCAGAAACAAGTCGACAACCATTTAAAGCTTCTTTTGATCCTAAATGGTTAACCCAAAACTCGTCCTCGCCAGTTTATTTAGGGCTTTGGCATACTTGCTGTAATCCATTCTGCTGTGTTTTGAACTGGGGAAAATCACTTCCTGCCCCGCATCTGAATTTCGCGCCACTTCCGGGTCACGTGATTGCAACCCAGCAATTGATGATTAACGGCAAATGAAGATGTGTGTGCGTGTGCACAGAAAAGAATGAGCCATGTATTTATTGGGTAGAGGTGTTACTGAGCCACAGATTGACCTCTGCCTGGAGGACGATAAAGCAGAGCTTTGTTTCAAACTGCTTGCTTTCACCTGTTTAATTTAAGGCCAGCCACTTATGTTCTCCTGTGATTTCTGTCAACACAAACACAACATGCGTGCACATGATCCGTATCACCTGTCACAACTTATGTTCTGAAGTTTGTTTGTGGGGCGCAGTGCTGGGCAGCGCTAATCCAAAAATTAGTTCCGCTATTTCTAAAGCACTAATTAATTTATTTAGGTCCGCAATAGACCTTTTACCAGTTGACGTCATCACGCAAAGCTCGGCAGAAACGAGCGTTCTGATTGGACGGCAAAAAGCCGAAACCGGATGCCGGGGGTTAGGAAGGAGCCGAGGAGCTTCGTAATGATAGAGAGTTGTAATTTAGAAGCTTGATTTCTTAAAATAGTGGACAACCACTGGTCAAAATGCCTGAACATTGTGCCGCAGATACGAGAGGAGGTGACTGTGTGCGCTGATGGAAATTGGGGAAATCCTTCAGGCTTTTTGCGGATGTCCAGCAGGGTGAGCCGTTGTGTGTAGTTGTCAACAACCTGTATTATCCAAGCGTCAGAAATAAATGTTTTAAATTTCTCACACCAATACTTCTGATATTTAGACTGGTTTGGTTATTGTTACAGGTTCAACATCTTCTGTTAGCTGCTATAACTAGCGCCATGTCTTCATAATGAGCCGTCAGTATAAGCACAGTATGTAAACAAAAACATGACGTTTGAGTCACACAAATGTTCACAGCGTCCTTATTTCTTATTTGATTTCTGTAAACTATGTCTTAAATTAAGCCTGAGACAATTGGTGATGTTGTGATGTGAAAAATAATAACTATCCCAAGTGATAGCTTTCCTAGGGAAATTTAATTATCTTTGATTTACTAATGCACTTATGCTGTTTATACAGCTTACACTTTAGACGTAACATGTGTGAAAATCTTAAATATATTACAAACAATATATTTTGCATGTGAATTCCATAATGACACATACAATAGTTGTATATTGTGTTTGTGATTGTTTTTGCAGAGGATGTGGCTGCAACCATGTTGGAAATACACCAACCTGCACCCAGTTACCTTGTACATGGAAGAGACCAGCCCAAAAACGAACTGCACCTGCTACTTGGATGAGCTGCAAGTTTTAAAGTGAGTTTAATCAGTGTTCCTGAAGACATTTCATATTACGCTTATAACACAAATACCCAGAAAGGTGACTTTCAGTGAAACTTCACCAACAATTGGAATAATACAATATCACTTATCTTGTCTTATCCCAGTCAAAAAACTATTCAACATTGTACAATTGTAGTTTATTGTATTGTGTTAATTATTGTTGTTTTCTAGTGGCACTAGATAATAAATGCAATCACATATGTACGGTTTTAAATGTTTTCTACAATGGTAAGATCTGGAATAGTTTTTTGACATTTTTTAAAAAACACTTCTACAAATAGATTTGCTAATATGTGTTAGATATCAACCACATTTTTCATGTTGGTGTCATTTAAGGCATGACATCTATGTTGAGAAGTTTTCCAGGAGAACGCTGAACAGACTGTGTTTTGACCCACGACATCCTGATGACCGGAATGAGCCCACCATCACTGCTGGCTGGTCTTCACAAGGACATTTTGAGCGTGGAGCCATTCTTGACCTATTGCAGGTTGTAGTAGTAAACATTAAAAACCAATAACGCTTATCTGTATGTTTCTTTAATTCCTTTATTTTGTCTAGATTTTAAAACTCCTTGTTTTTTTCCTTTTAAGATATGCTCAAAGCCCTGGCTGTGGTTTCTCGATCCAGACTCTCCGGCAGATGAAGTAGCTGACGACCGCGACCCCTGTTCAATCTCCACGCCATCAGAGAGACCTGCCAGAAGTTCAAAACATCTTTAAATGTCTCACAAGCACACACATTATTTATATAAGTCACAAACAGAAACAACACATACCAGAAGATCAGAACAAGTGCTCAATACAAAAACAACTGGACTTTATTTGTTGCAGAAAACGTTTCACCCTTTCTGCAACAAATAAAGTCCAGTTGTTTTTGCATTGAGCGCTTGTTCTGATTTTATCATGTCCTGGACGACTGAGAATCTTCACCAGCACACTAAAACAGCATTTGTATATTAACAGATTAAAAAATTTAACTAAACAAAAGTTCCACTTCACTAAAAGTCAAATTAGAGCACAGTTTCTTTATTTTTAAAGGTTGGTGTGTTCATTTCTAAATTTAATGTACTACAATCAATGTGTTTTGGGATGTGTGGACTATCTCATTAATCAATTACTGTAATAAACATGGATTTGAATACAGTATATAAATTTGGTCAAATTGGGGAGGGAATGACTGAGCCAGCTGAGGAGTGCTGTGAGTTTTCATTGGATTAGCGTGATGTCCTTCAAAAACTTCAACAAATGTGATGTCACGGTCGACATAATTTATTTAAAATACATATATTTGGATCATGACAGGCCTGACAGGTCCATAAATGCGTGTCGGCCCAGCGGGCAAGCGAATCTTTGTGCACCGCCGGGCCAGTTAGACGCTGCTGTAAACACCTGTACTTACAAAGATATTTTTACTTTATTGCACTTACTGCTAAAAAAGGTCACAACACTCCTACGGTGGCCCTGAGGTGCAAAACACATTAACAAATAAGGCTAAACACTTATTTGTTAATGTGTTTTGCACCTCAGGGCCACCGTACACCGATGCTCCCAGCAAAACTGTGCACAGTGTTTGATGCTATTTTATTCACCTGTTATTTCTTCAGGGGGGTTGAACAGACTAGCTTCCCTTTTTCAACCTCTGACTTGACATCAAACCCTTTGTCAGCAAGGAGTTGTTGGCCAGTTGCTGCTGTAAAACAAAAAGTATTAATTCATATTTGACAATAAACAAAACAGTCTTGTGTATAGTTAAACTGTATGCTTATACACATTGATGACAGGATTGCTTTTTTTTTCTGTGACAGCATTTCACAGATGCTCCCAGCAAAACTGTGCGAATGACTTACAGAAACAGAGAAATGGCTGAAATGTTTTTAAAGTCAGACCTCAAATAATGTTAATAAAACATGTTTGTCTTGTGGAAACTACTACTGTATATTTTTTCAACGCAGAAAGAGTTCAAATGATGACAGCTAACAGTGCAGTGGTCTGTTCATTCTTATACAGCTGCATGTTTTATGCTATTTTATTCACCTGTTATTTCTTCAGGGGGGTTGAACAGACTAACTTCTCTTTTTCCACCTCTGACTTGACATCAAACCCTTTGTCAGCAAGGAGTTGGTGGACAGTTGCTGCTGTAAAACAAAGTATTTATTCATGTTTGACAATAAACAAAACAGTCTTGTGTATAGTTACTGTAAACTGTATGCTTTTACACATTGATGACAGGATTGCTTTTTTTTTCTGTGACAGCATTTCACCGATGCTCCCAGCAAAACTGTGCGAATGACTTACAGAAACAGAGAAATGGCTGAAATGTTTTTAAAGTCAGACCTCAAATAATGTTAATAAAACATGTTTGTCTTGTGGAAACTACTACTGTATATTTTTTCAACGCAGAAAGAGTTCAAATGATGACAGCTAACAGTGCAGTGGTCTGTTCATTCTTATACAGCTGCATGTTTTATGCTATTTTATTCACCTGTTATTTCTTCAGGGGGGTTGAAGGAAGAATCTCTTTGCATGTCGCAGGTTGAAACAGGTTGAAACTTCAACACAGGCAGTGGACTGAGGAACAGCGAGGTCTCGTAGTAGACCTAGCTAGCTGCTAGCTTAGCAACTGTCCAGTAGCATTCTGCTGCGGGAGGTTGTTCTGTTTTGTCTGTTTCCCATATCCAAGATGTAATGTAGGAACGTAATCCACGGAGCTTGGATCACCACCATCCACGGATCACCACCGTACGGAGCTAGGATCACCACCGCGACCAGAGTAGTATTATTACCCCCGACTTCCGGAAAATTCTGGAAAAATACGAGTGCGCATGTGCGATGACGTCAACTGGTAAAAGGTCTATTTCAAAAGCACTAATGTCTTATGAAAATTAGGGGAAGCTAATTATCAGTGGTGGGCCTCCGACCGCTGGGTAGCGCTATTGCGCTAATCCGCTTATAGCGTAGCTAAATAATCTGTTAGCTTTACAGCGGATTGACTAAGTTTTATAATTCATAAGCGGATTTATGCTATTTTTATTTAAAATGCAGTACCGCTAATAACTAATTATCTATCAGTAAAAACGAAATAACGTATTTACGAGCAGCGCCGGATGTGGTCCGTCACAAAAAAGCGTCCCCCTCAGTCTCTTGGTGTGTGCTCTCTCTATAGCAGTTAGCAGCCAGTGTGTTACTCTGGAGCCTTATTGCTTGTTTTCGAAGAGTCAGACGAAGACTTTTTAACATGGAGGGTGAACTTATGGATGTTTCTCAGGGCCTACGCGACGCGTCTGGATTTAAAAATAGAATTTCGCCACATTAGCACTCTTCAAAATGGCGTCCGCGACGGCCAAAGAAGCCAGGATTTTACAACAAAACACGGTAAAACAATTATTTCTTTGCTGAGAAAAAATATATTTCATAGCTGACGTTATAGCACAAGTTTTTCTGAGCTTGAGAGTTTCACGAAATGGTCAAATCTGCTGGATTTAAAAAAAGTAGTTCACCATTAGGACTCTTCAAAATGGCGTCCGCGACGGCCACAGAAATTAAGAACATAAAATAGACAGGGCAGCAAACTTACATACTCAGGGAATCACAAGGAACTCAGGAGACAGAGGCAACAGGAGACAATGCCAGGACAACGATAAACACAGAGATACAGACTTATTTTTGATTTGATTTGATGTTCATTCATTCATTTTAAAAGAACAATACAAAACAGTTTCATCAGATACAAGGATGAATAGACTTTTAGCTGAATGGATGGATGGATAGACAGTTAGCTGGATGGCTGGATGGATGGATGAATAGACAGTTAGCTAGATGGATGGATGGATGGATGAATAGACTTTTAGCTGAATGGATGGATGGATAGACAGTTAGCTGGATGGCTGGATGGATGATCTTTAACAAGTTCTAAAATCATTAAAATTTAACCTCAGCTTGTGCCTCTGACCCAACAGAACCTCCTTCAGCAGCAGAACCCTCTGTGGTTCTCTGCAGGACTTCATCAGTCTGCAGGACTTCATCAGTCTGCAGGACTTCATCAGTCTCTCTCCTGGTTCTGGAGGAGTTCTGACCCACTCTTCTTTCCATTGTTGCTTCAGTTCTTTGAGGTTTCTGCTCAGCTCTCTGAAGGTTTCAGGTTCAGGTTCTGGACTCTGACTGGGCCGTTGATTTGATTTGATGTTTATTCATTCATTTTAAAAGAACAATACAAAACAGTTTCATCAGATACAAGAATACAAGTAGGATAAAATGAAAGGAGCAGAAAGAAGATGAAATCTTATTATATCTGCCCCTTATTTATTTCACAGTTTGTTCAACCAATGATAACCTTCAAACTACATCACAAAATGAATAACTCTACTTAATTTTTCTAACTGTAATACACAAACACACTAAGCTACATCATATATAGTTTTTGAGCAAGTCCTTTTTGACCTTTTTCTTAAATGTATACATTGGGCAGCACGGTGGCACAACTGGTAGAGCTGCTGCCTCTCAGCGAGAAGGTTGCCGGTTCAAATCCCGGTCCGGGGCCTTTCTGGGTGGAGTTTGCATGTTCTCCCCGTGCATGCGTGGGTTTCCTCCGGGTACTCCGGTTTCCTCCCACAGACCAAAAAACATGCTTGTTAGGCTGATTGGTGACTCTAAATTGACCCTAGGTGTGAGTGTGAGAGTGGATGGTTGTTTGGTGTGAGTGAGACAGGTCCCTCTTGTAAATGAGTCCCCGTGACTCAACGAGGCTAGCCTGTATAAATAAAGGTTGAATGAATGAATGAATGAATTGATTTTGCATTTTTAACATCACTCTCCAGAACATTCCACAATCCAACTCCCTGAATTGAGGTAGACCGTCCCTTTAAGCTGGTTCTGAATTGTGGTTTGATGAATATCTGTCCCTTTAAGATTGTAATAACTTTGTCTAAATTTCTTTGGATATTTAAAGGTAATGTGTTATTATGAGCCCTATACATAACTGATAAAATACTATATTCTACCAATTCCTGGAATTTCAATAAATTTAGCTGAAGAAACAAGGTGTTTGATGGGTGACTGAAATGTTTTCTGGTGATTACTCTTACAGCTCTCTTTTGTAAAATAAAAACAGGCTTTGTAATTGTTTTGCACGCTTTTCCCCAAACCTCAATACAATAGATTAAATGTGGAACAATGATTGTGTTATACAACATATACAGAGCTTTATCAATTAAAAAATCCCTGACTTTATATACAGGTACATGAACACACAGCATGACAATCACAAACACCTGGACAACAAAATGGAGGAGATAAGCAAGACAATTAACAGAGAGACCAGGGAGTGTAGGGATGGGGACCCACCACCTGAGAGCAACATGCTTACAACTGTTATCTTGAAGTTCTAGGGTGTAGAGAGCCACAGAAACGGTTATGGTAGGCCGGATTTGGCCCACGGGCCTTGAGTTTGACACATGCGATCTAGTGGTACTAAAAGTAACAAAAGAAGAAAAAAAAAACAGCCAAATATGTCAGCAGTTTAGCTAACAGACTTTGGAATGGGTACATTTTGTCCTTGTCAAACCTGTTGAAGAGAACCAAACTAAATACTCTGAAACTCAAACAACTTACTGTATAACAGTTCATGCACCGCTAGTTGGCAGTGTAGTGCAAATATTGCATAACTTGCTGCTACCAATTGTTGAATTTAATTAGCGGATTAGAATTAGCTTCCCCTAATTTTCATAAGACATTAGTGCTTTTGAAATTGCGGACCTAAATAAATAAATTAGTGCTTTAGAAATAGAAATAGCGGAACTAATTTTTGGATTAGCGTTGCCCACCACTGCTAATTATGATCCGCTAAATAAATTCAACAATTGAATTACCATGCTGTTGCTCCATTTGACAACTAGATGTCTGTCTTGATCAGCATAACAGCTTTAAATAATTTCTTTTCATTCAACTATATTCTATTTTTATTTTATTTTTTAAATAAAATAAAACCACAGTCCAAACAACACATTAGGAGAGATACCTTGAGTTTTTAAAACCACCAGATCATGATAAAGTGATTTCTTACCACACACACCCCAACAGCAGAAGAACAATCAGAGCTCTGACAAACTTTTCTGAAAGGCCACACCTGCTCCTTTATCTGCTTGCCTTTCAATCAGTGATGGAGAGCACCAACAGGTGCCACTGGTTACATCAAGAACATAAAAATACAATGAATTAATTCATTTATTTGCTCATTCTTTTGAGAATTGTGAAAAGTCTCTCCATTCTGTCTCTACTTACATTTGTTCTTCTCTGTTGTTGGATGTAACTGGGACCCCGTGTACATAATCTCATCTCATCACATGTACTACATGCGGTGCAAATGACAATAAAGACTCTCTGACTCTGATAATAATATTGTTTGTAATAATAATCATTTTCTTTGAGTATAACCAATAGACAAAATACACAGAACAAAACAGACCCTGATTACACCCAAGAGTTCTTTTTTTTTTCTATTTTAAATCAGTTCTTGAATCCCGGATGATTAAAGGTCCATCAATCAATAATCTGGTAGTTTGTAGTTCATGATCCAATGTCCAGAAAAAAACAAATAGTTTGGTGCAATTTAAGTCCTACCGCACAGCTGCGGGGGTCCGGTAGCTTGCCATCATCCTGGGTGGGAACAGGAGGTGAAAAAACCCTGACCTAAACAAGGTCATAAACAAAACAAAAATTAGCATTACTTTATACACAGACAGGACTAAACTGTTATCAAAATTTCTATAGGCAGTCAACAGATTTAATGAAAAGTAACTAAAATGATCCTAAAAGGATGAAATTACAAAAATCAAAGGATTTATTTAATACTTTACGTATATATTCTATTCGGCCACAAAATTAACAAAAAGAGAATGATCTTTTAATCCCTTAGACCACTTTAAATCTCAAATACATGGGCGTGTCGCCAGACTTGCCACCGCATTTCAATTTCATAAAAGGAAATACATAAAACGAACGACTCACCGTCGAGTGGTCGACACAAAACACAGAATACAATCCTCCGGCCGCGTTAATTTAGCTTGATACAGCGGGGTTCTCCCATGATTTATGAACACACCGAGCGCAACCAGCTAGCCACAGAATTAGCCCCCGAGTTCACCTCTGACCCGGAAGATGTCAAGATGGAATAGTCCATTTTTAGTAGGGGGATACAGAAATCGACCGGTTTTTGTATTGCGTTTTTAATGATCGTTTTCATCGTAACTATAATTATTTTTATGTTAAATGTACATTAACAAGCATGAGCAATGTTAGGAATGTAGGTGACTGGCCGGGGCGCGGCGGGGCCGGGGCCCCTGCTGATTGGGAGCCCCAGGCAACGGCATCATTTGCCTACATGGTAGATCCGCGTCTGTTCTCCGCTCTGCTGCTCCCCCTCCCTCCTCTCTGCTCCCGAGTAACTTGCACCAATGGGGGGAAAAGCAGCTGAGCCAGCGAGAGCCTGTAAATAAGTTTTTTTCGTTTTTACTGATAGATAATTAGTTATTAGCGGTACTGCATTTTAAATAAAAATAGCACAAATCCACTTATGAATTATAAAAGTTAGTCAAACCACAAAAACGCTGACAAATAATTTAGGTCCGCTGTAAGCGGATTAGCGCTTTAGCGCTCTCTAGCGGTCTGTACCCACCTTTGGTGGGGCGTATATATATATATTTCCCATTAATGTTTTCATCTTACTGTCAGGGTTAGCGTTAGTGGGAAAAATGAAAATGTAAGCAGATGCTTCACCTTTCCCACCTAATTTTTTTTGGGATCAGTTTGAGAATTCTAATCTGCAACCTCACAAACTGAAAGTTATGCACCATAACTTTTCAGAATCTGTTGGAATCCTGGCAAAAACCAATGCAGATTTGTTCCTGTCTTTGATTTTATACGTCTACCTTATAATGTTTTGCTAGTTTTTTGATACTTTGTTAAAAAAAAAGAAAAAAAAAATCTTTTGTTTTTTTCTCTCTTTTTGTTTTCTATTGTTTATTGTTTGTTTGTTTATTGTTTAATGAAATTCTATCACTGCTGTTCATTGTTCTTTAGTTTTAGCAGGTCGCTTTCGTAAATGAGCCCATGAGGTTCAAAAGATTTACCTGACTAAATAAAGGTTGAATGAATGAATAACTCATGTTCCCTGAAGGAAGGGAATGAGGTGCAACATATGCTATGGGAATTGCGCCCCCGCACGATTACCTGAAGGAATACATTCATGCCTTTACGGCTAGGGCGTCAACGTCGCACCAGAGGCCCCGCCCTCTGGGTATTTAAGCGACTGACGCCCATCCATCTTTCTCCAAAATTGCACTTCACCGAGCTTTCAGCATTGAAAAGGGCCAGATATGTTGCACCTCGTTCCCTTCCTTCAGGGAACATGAGTTATGGTGCATAACTTTCAGTTCCCTTTCAGTCTGGTTCTCTCGGTGCAACATATGCTATGGGAACGTAATTCATTCACGCCCTTGAAATGCTCAGTAAAATGCATGCTAGTGTGAACGTCTGCCCTTGACCAACAGGCATCTCAAAGCTACTTTCTACTGGGTGTTAGAAAGAACAACCTGAGTGACATCACACGCAGTAACATCCAAACTGTAATGCTTTGCAAAAGTGTTTATTGAACTCCAGTTCGCCGTAGCACAAATGTCTGCAACTGGTACATCCTTGAACAGTGACCACGAAGTGGCCACGCCCCTAGTAGAGTGAGCGTGCACTCCCGAGGGCACCTGTTGACCTTTGCTACTGTACGCCCTTTTAATGGCCTCAGTCACCCAATGTGAGAGGTGTTGTTTTGACAGGACCTTTCCGGTAGCAGGTGCTGCAAAGCACACGAACAGTTGGTTTGTTTTTCTCCATTCGGCTGTTCTCTGCATGTAAGTGCGTAAAACTCTCACGGGGCAGAGAGCCTTCAGCCTTTCCTGTTCCTGAGTGAGGACAGGAGCAGGTGGAAAAGAGGAGCGTTCAAAGTCCAGACTCTTATGGTTTAAAGTCAAGACCTTGGGGGTATATGCGGGATTAGGCCTTAGGGTGACCTTTGACCCGTCAGGGGCGAATCTGGTACACATTGGATGTACAGACAATGCATGGAGGTCACCCATGCGTTTCGCAGAGCAAAGTGCCAAGATTAGAGTGGTTTTATAAGGTAATAAATGATGGGGATTTTAAACCCCTGTTACCTTAATAAAAAACCACACAAAATAAACAAGAGAATTGAGTTAGACACAATTAAAAAGAAACTTTGCAAAGGGGATAAGGCTTTTAATGTCTTCTGAAACTTTGTTTGGTCTCAAAATACATTGTCCAGCACAAATCCGAATTGTGCTGGATATGACAAGCTATTTAAAGAAGAAGGAGATGGAGTTGACAAGCTCTGATGTCTTATGCTATGATCACACCGAACAGCTTTTCAGCAGCAGGAGTGTCCAGTTTACATGTAAAGTCAATGGGGGACGCGCTTCCAGCCACGTCTTGGCGTCGGGCGTCACGTCGCGTGCGTGTTGAGCATGCTGGAAAGCGTTTTCCATGCACGTGAACCGGCTTCAGCCTCCAAACCGCGCATTCAACATGCTGAAGATTTCGCGGTTCAAACTTTCAAACGCAGCTCAACTCTCCCTGATTGGTTGACACACCAACCAATCAGGGAGAGTCGGGAGGAGAAGAAAGGAGGAGAAGAGAGGGGGAGAGTCCCTATGTGACGCGGAAACGAGGGGGCGCGCGCACTATGTGACGTATTGTTTGTGGGACACAGAAAAGACCCGCGAGGTCGTGTACTATGGAAGAGAAACTCATTGTAGCTGTGTGTTCGCGACAAGTCCTTCACGACCAGTCAAGTCTGCTCCACAGAGACGGAAATAAAAAGCTCCTCGCCTGGCGGAGTGCGCAGGACTCTGTGCGCAGGACTCTGTATACCGGTAAGCTCCTCCCACACACCCCGCAGCAGTTTCGCGTTCTGGCTTTCTGGTCCAAGTAGGTCCCGACACCAAGTGCGTCCACTTGCGTGCGTGACGAGCTTTTTGGAGGTTGAAACGCTGTTCGGTGTGACCACACCATTACAGATAAAACAAACAAGTCGTGGTTCTGATCCTACAGGAACATCTAATCCAAACATTGTCAAGGCTAAAAGACTGTCTTTTCTGTATCAAGGAGAAAAGCAAACAAACATGTTTGTACTATCAAATATAAGTGTTTGAAGGGAACAGAGAATATATGATATAAGTGAGCTGGGTTAGAATTATTGTGTCAGAGTAATTAGTTTTAGATGATAAATGTTGAACATCTCCATCATCCCATCCTCTTTATCATATAAAACTTAATTATGTGAGTGGTAACCCCGAGGACGAATTCTAATTAGGGGCAAAAAACTCACACCACCGTTGCCCCCACAGTAACGTCCCGACAACTCAGGATCACCTTTTTAGGATGGATTGAGAGATTATAAAGTTTTCGAGAACTCTGTAGTGTTGATTGTCATATTTCATGACTTATTTCAATGTTTGAAAGAAATAAAGATTTGAGGAGAATTTTGCAGTGAGTATGGTCTCATTTCATGGCTTATGTCAAAGTTTTAAAAGGAATAATATTTTTAGCAGGGATTAGTCTATTTAATCACAAAAACCAAAAGTTTTTCCAAAGAAATAAAACTTTTAAGAAGAAACATATATATATTTAAAAAAGAACTAATCTATTTAATTTAATTTGTGTTAAACAAATAAAACGAACCAATATATCTACCGGTAAGTTGTGTCAAACAATTAAATAGAACTAATACACTCTCAAAGATGTGGGAAATAATTCTCAAACACACAACAAAATAGCTCTTTATGGGCACAAAAATAAAACAAGTTTTCAGTTGGTTTGAAATTTCTTTGATATTAACTAATGCCCAGGAAAGCGAAAACAACGGTCTTGAACTTAAAAAATGAAATAGATCAACCATTCTTCTTCATAGGCCCTGTTTACACGGACACTGTGGGGGGAAACAGAGGTTTTGGGTATGTTAATTAGATGAAAAGTTTTGCGTTAACATGGATCCGTTCGGATCTCCCCTCTCCCTCATGCCCCCCTTCACCCACTGCGCATGCATGCTGCTGAACCTTCACCCACTGCGCATGCGTGCTACCTCAAGCCTCGGATATAGTCGCGCTTTGGTCCGCTGGAGCGCACGTGCTACGCGCGCACTGTGCATGCGTTTATAGTGTGGCACGGCAGCGCTTGGCAAAGTGCTGTTCTTTTACTGACCAGCAGGTGGCAGTACCCTCTAAAACCTGTGCATATGTTGCAAGAAAGGGTGTAGAAGAAGAAATCTACCGTAGAAGAAGAACTGTTTGACGTCACACAACAAAAACAAATAGCTTTCTGCTCGCGTGCTGAACTGTTGTCTTTATTTGCGGTTTTAATGCATGGAGTCAGCGGAGGAGAAAGCGATCACGTGAGTTTTGGCGAAAAAACAAAAGAAAAGTCCGACTCCAGATCAGGAATGAAGGAGAATTTATTACATTTTATGTCACAAAACATTCCTCCATGCGTCGCGACGCCGTTTCCACGACCACAGCGGCGCAGACAGCTGCAGAATCTGGCGTGAAGGCTGTCGGTGAGGTCCCTACCCGACCTGTCAATCAATTCAGCGCGCGCGCTAGGCTTGCGGAGCTTCAAAATCTGGGAGGTGCACGTCCACGCGCGAAACCAACGCACTGGCCAAAGCGCGGGGGCGGGGACTTCGCAATTGCGTCACTTTGGCCGCGCGCCCTATGCGACGCGTCAACTATATCCTAGGCTTCACTCTGCTGGCAGACTGCAGACTGCTGCGTTCTTCTGGGCTAAACGTTGAGCTAACAACAACTTAACAACAAGTTAAAGCTGAATTTTGGATAATAGTCGACAGATTTGACACCAAGTGGGTCCCGCTTCATCTAACAAGCTGCACACCAGACGCTGAGTGGACTGTGGACCAGAACCGAGTCGATGTCGGACTTTCCTCCGTGAAAAACATGACTTACAGCAGGTAAATCAACGTTCTTAATATAATGTTTGCTTGTGTTTACTTTGATCACACAACAACAGAGTTTTTATTTTTATTATATTTTTTCTGCGAGGTGGAAGCTGTCGTTCCAACAGGCAGACCGGTTCTGATGGGGTCCAGATCAAAACATAGCAAGAGTCCAGTTCATTAACGTAGTTACAGTTCAGTTAACGCGTTTTAATAGTGTTCAGTTTAATTCTCAGTGTTTGTGTTACGTACAGTTTGTGGTGCAGAATAAATAAATAAATAATAAACTTGGTGTCTTCATTTTCACAGCACGTTACGCATTGTTTAAAAAACGTAACGAGTCCAGATAGATACTGTAGTTCAGATAAATTTATACATCTCCCACGCTAACATAAATACTGTTTATTATTGTTAAACTGTTATTATATAGCACATATTTTGTAGCGTGACACGTGAAATGTCCGCCTGCCCTGATTGTCCGCGCGTGCGAGCTACGCGCATGTGGTTGACACAAAAGCTCAGCGGGAGATGTTTACATTATCAATGGGGGGTCAACGAAAAAGATCCACCCTGAGCGGTGGATCAGAAAAGCATTGGATGCAAAGAGGGGGGCCAGTGAACTCGTGTCAACGATAAGACGCAGAGAGAAAGGAGCGGTTCCACTCAAAATACGCGCCGTGTAAACAGGGCCATAGTATCCATCTTCTTTTTGTGAGGGGGAGGAGGTTCAGTGTCTTTCCTGGGGAGGGAATGTCCCGTTTTCAGAATAAGTTCTTTCTGTTCTTCGGGGAATTGTTTGTGGCATAAGTTCATTTCATTT
>JBBPBX010061074.1:0-21239 GCA_038048925.1 Garcialebias charrua
CTAAATTAAAATGTTATCTAAAATGTAAAAATTGATATAAATGAAAAGTGACATTCCCTGATGCATGCTCAATAATCCAGGTGGAAAAATCTGTGACATTATTTGAGTCATTTAGTTTACAGTACGTCTTACAGTCTGTGTAAGTTTTAAGGTTTAAAAAGAAGTCAAAACTTTCAGTCTTAATTATGGAAACTTGGATAAATGAGAGCCTTCACATGTGTTAAATGTAATAATGTCTTATTTTTTCTTTTATTTCCTCCAACACTAACATTTGTTGTTTTTTTCAGATGCAGTCTTTAAACATGCATCATTAAAGACCAGAAACAAGACAGAAGACAACTTTCATAGAAGTCCAGCTGAATAATCAAGGTAATTCATGATCACTTAATGCTGTAAAAAGTGTCTCAGACCCTTGTCCTTCATTTTGCTTCGAGCAGTGAAGGGAAATGAGAATTGAGCGGAGCTGTGCAGGAAGGCGAGGGCCAGGCTGCGGTGTCGTCCCTCCTGTTCTGGTTCTGCTGGAAGTCTTTTCTCTCCCGTGTCTCCTGCTGCTCCAGTAAGAGACTTGAATCCAAACTGATTTTCTTTTCTCTTCTGTTAGAAAACAAAGCAGCGTGAAGCAGCGTCTGATTACAGACGTATTGATTTCTGATGCAGAGTGACGAAGAGCTAAAAGCTTCAGAGTTGATCCAAAAAAAAAAAAACATCTGGAAAAGGCTTCATGTGCTGCACAGAGCCCCACGGTCTGATGGGAAATCACTGCGTCTTTCTGTCCTGCTGAGCTGCACTCGTCCCCCCGGGGACACCGACGGTCTCTCCGTCCTCCTGCCTCCCTCGGGGCAGATGGTTCTGTAGACGCAGAGCGGTCCGGACAACAAAAACCTTTTCTTCTCAAACAGAACCTCAGATGGATTTTCTTCCAGTTCTGACAAAGTCAAACAATCTGTGACATCACAGAGCTGTCCGACCAATCAGAGCCAGCGTTACAGAGAGCCGTCACAGAGGAAAAACTGGGTGCAGCCCCCCTGACCCAACAGAACCTCCCCCAGAACCAAACCTCTCACTGGTTCTCTGTAAAATGTTCTCGGTCCCTCTCGGGGTTCTAGAGGAGTTCTGGCCCACTCTTCTTTCCATCGTACCTTCAGTTCAGCTCCCTGAAGATCTGGCTGAGGTTCTGGACTCTGACTGGACCGTTGCAGCACCTTGGTTCTGTTCTTTGTGACCCGTTCTGTTGTGGATCAGCTGCTGTGTTTGGGATCATGGTTCTGTTGGACCCAGTTTGGTCCAAGCTTCAGTTGTTAGACTCCAGAACCCCTTGGTCTGCAGAGGAGTTCCTGCTCTACTCAGTGACTGACAGGAGCCCAAACCATCAGCCCTCCACCACTGTGCTGACACTGGAGGAGCTAGTTGCTGCAGTGCATTCTGGGTAAACATATGTCCTTTGGTCTGGTTCTGGTCCAGAAGTCTTGTAGTTCATTTAGATGAAAGTCGTGCTGCCATGTTGTTGTTAGAGAGAAGAGGTCATGACCTTTGAGCTGCTGACTGTGGCCCGTAGAGTCGTTGCACGGTCTGACCTTCAGGGTGAATCAGCTGTTTAAATGTTTCCACATGTGAATAATCTTTCTCTAAATGGCCTTTGACTCTTTACAGCTGCTTCTCTGTGGTTGTTGCTGTTGTCATTCCACCTTGGCGTTGTGTTTTCACACACCTGTAGGGTCCAGAGCAGCAGAACCTCCTGATGAGGATCAGCTGATCAGCAGCTCCTGAACTGTGGAAGTAGCAGGTCAGGAAGCAGCTTTTCCCTCTCAGCTGTAACTTTTTTTGTTTTTGTTCAGTAACTCCTTTTAGAACCTGATCAAGTCCACATCAGATTTATTTAGTAAAAATCAACAGTTTACTGTGGTTCCACGGAGTGAACCGCTGCACACCCAGACTGGCTCACGGTGCGGCATCCATGACAGAGTCCATGTTTTTATCTGATGGACACGCTGGTCCACCAATGATCCAAACACGGAATGTGAGCTCTGATGGTTCAGTTCTCCCTCCTGAAGGTGCAGAACAGAACCAGCAGCCGAGACAGAACCATTAGCAGAACCATTGGTTTGTAAAACGCTTTGGGGTCCCTCATAGGGGGCTGGAAAGCGCTATATAAATAAGCTCCATTTACCATTTCAACTGGAGGACACGAATCTGTTCAACAGAACCGTGTTTCTTTTGACACCATTTCAAATTCAATGCGTAAACGGAGCAAAGGTCTGCCCACACTCTTCATGACGCTCTGCTGAAAGTTTGATTGTGTTTCTGTCAGGAGTGTTAATCACTGACACCCACNCAGGTCCGCTGCCTTCAACACTTTCTTATACATATAAATCAGGAAAACTCAACATTTAACGTCCGTACAGGATCAAAAAACAGGTGGAACAGACTACAGGGAACAAAACCAGCTTGTTGCTGATCTTCAAAATGTGGGAGACGAGTTAATGAACAACATTCATGAGGGAGTCTCCAAAACATTTCAAAACATCTCAAAATGTCTCAAAATGTCTCAAAACATCTCGAAACATCTCGAAATGTCTCAGAGCACCAGCAAAATTTTGAATTTAAATGAATTGAGAAAACATCTCAAAATGTCTCCAAACATCTCAAAATGTCTCCAGAACATTTTTGAAACAGCTCATAACATGTCCAAACATGTCCAAACATGTCCAAATGATTCACAATGTCTCAAAACATCTCAAAATTTCTCAAAACATCTTCGAAATGTCTCAAAGCTTCTCAAAATGTCTCAAAACATCTCAAAATGTCTCGAAAAATCTCAAAATGTCACAAAACATCTTCAAAATGTCTCGAAAAATGTCTCAAATTATCTCAAAATGTCTCAAACGTCTCTGAAACATCTCAAAACATCTCAAAATGTCTCAAAACATGTCAAAATGTCTCAAAACATCTTCAAAATGTCTCTAAAATGTCTCAAAATGTTTCAAAATGTCTCAAAATGTTTCAAAACATCTCAAAATGTCTCAAAACATCTTCAAAATGTCTCTAAAATGTCTCAAAATGTTTCAAAACGTCTCAAAATGTTTCAAAACATCTCAAAATGTCTCGAAAAATCTCAAAATGTCTCGAAAAATCTCAAAATGTCTCAAAACATCTTCAAAATGTCTCTAAAATGTCTCAAAATGTTTCAAAATGTCTCAAAATATCTCATGCGTCTCTGAAACATCTCAAAATGTCTCTAAAATGTCTCAAAATGTTTCAAAATATCTCAAAATATCTCATGCGTCTCTGAAACATCTCAAAATGTCTCAAAAAGTCTGAAAACATCTTCAAAATGTCTCTAAAATGTCTCAAAATGTTTTAAAATGTCTCAAACGTCTCTGAAACATCTCAAAACAGACTCAGAATGTCTCAAAACTTGTCAAAATGTCTCATAACATCTCCAAAATATCTCTAAAATGTCTCAAAATGTCTCAAACGTCTCTGAAACATCTCAGTTTCCTCTCCTCAGTGAGTCTCAGAGGCTGGAGACAGTCTCCAGCTCGTCTCCAGAATTTTATTTCACCTCTGCCGGAGCTGTCTTCTGATGGACATTAAAGGTATCAGAAGATATTCACATCATGCAGTTTTTGTTGAAATAACAGTTTTTTTTAAATCAGAGAATAATTTACATTTTATTTCCATATCCTGATAAATGCTGTGTGAAAATAAAAACGTGTCATTTCTCCCACAAATGTAACATTTTCAGTAAACATTTTAAAAGGTGAAGCTTTTCGGTCCCTCTGCATTTAAATATGTTTTCTTTTTTCTTATGAACCAGAATAATGAAACTGAGGATGTTGCAGCGTCCATCAGTATTCATCGTCACAAACTCTAATAAGGAGAAATCATTCATGAGCCGTCTAAGAAAAGTGTTGTTGATTGTTTTTCACTCTGCATGGATAACCTCTAATCCAGAGACCGCACGTCTAAAATCCTCCACATGATGATGAGTCCGAGCGCTCTGACTTCATCTGCAGCTGTTTGTTGTTTTTCTCCGAGATTAGATCAACATGGAAACATCTTCTGTCAGCTGCTTTGCTGCTTTCAGAGCTAAGAAAGAGCAGAATCTCTTTCAGATACACAAGAATCCGAAATGTGCGTCAACACAAAATCATCATTTTATAAAATCATCATTTTATAATATTCAGCAGATCAAAATTAAAGTAAAGCTGTTGCTTGTTCAGGTTTATTTAAAACTCCACTAACAGGTTTTATAGGATTTATAACCCCCAACATTCAGAATTAAAGCAGACAAATATCAACAAAGCCATTTCTAACAGCCGAATGATTTGAGCTGCAAGCAGCTGAAGAATCTAAAAGCAGCTGAAAAGGTTTAATGTCTGAACTGTTAACGTGAGCTGAATTTGAACAGCTGACATGTTCTGAAAACAGGGAAATAAAAATGGAAAGCAGCAGAAAAACAGCTGAAATGTGTAGAAAAAGCTGGAAAGAACAGAAATGTAGCAAGAATTCACTGAAAAGCTGAAAAAGACCGAAATCATCTAAAAATAGTAAAAAATGAAATAAAAAAAATTAGCAAACTAAAACTAGCAAAAAAGTAGCAGAGAAAGCTAAAGAGAGCCGAATTTCTCAGAGAGCAGCTGAAAGAAAGTATTACCGGTAGAAATAAGCACAAAATGTGGAAATCAGTTAAAGAAATGCTGAAAAAAAGACTACAATTAGCTGAAAACACCTAAAAGAAGCTGAACAAATGGGAGAAAAAAATACATTCAAAAGCAGAAAGGAGCACGAAAAGCTGAAATGAGCAAAATGTTTATGTTTATTAAATTTGTTGATTTTTTTTACAAAAGAAACAATACAAGACAATCCCATAAATGATAATGTACAAAATATAAAAAAATGAAAGGTAGCAGAAAGAAGAATAAATCTTATTATATCTGCCCCTTTTTTCCAACAATCAGATTAAACAATAATAATCTTCAACCAACAGTACAAAATGACTAACTCTTTCTAATTTTCTAACTAATACAATACACATTACGCTATTTCATATATATTTTTTAACACATTCGTTTTGATCATTTTCTTAAATGTAAACATTGACTTGGCATTTTTAACTACATTCTCCAAGCCATTCCATAATCTAATTCCCTGGATTGAGGTAGAACGTCCCTTCAAACTAGTTCTGAATTGTGGTTTTACAAACATCTCTGTCCCCTTAAGATTATAACAACTTTGTCTTTTAACAAAATGCATTTGGATATTTAAAGGTAATGCATTATTTTGAGCCCTATACATAACTGATAAAATATTATAGTCTACCAAATCATGGAACTTCAATAACTTCAGTTGATAAAATAATGTACTTGATGGATGACGGTAATGTTTTCTAGTGATAATTCTTACAGCTCTTTTCTGTAATACAAAAATAGGCTTTGTGATTGTTTTACACGCATTCCCCCAAACATCAATACAATAGATTAAGTGTGGAACAATGATTGTGTTATACAACAAATACAGAGCTTTATCATTCAATAGGTCTCTGACTTTGTACAGTACTGCAATCGATTTAGCTATTTTTATTCTTACAGAATTTATGTGTTGTTTCCATGTCAGTTTGTCATCAATGATAACACCCAAAAACTTCACCTCACTCACTCTACAAATCTCAACATCCTCAATTTTGAGTGGAACATCAACAGTTTTCTTTTTATTACTGAATATCATGTAATTAGTTTTTTCTAGATTTAATGATAATTTATTTATTTTAAACCAAGTTTGTATCTTGACAAATTCTGTCTTTATCAATTCCAACATTTGTTCTATATCTTCGCCTGAACAGAAAAATGTGGTATCATCAGCAAAAAGTACACATTTAAGGAGCCCTGACACATTTACCAAGTCATTCACATATAAAATAAATAGCTTTGGTCCAAGTACAGAGCCTTGGGGAACTCCACATGTGATATTACAGAGGTTGTAGGAGGTGGTGAAGAGACGACACGGGAGACGGGATGCAGATCTTCACTTTATTCACTCCTACTTTCAACTGGCGGGAAAACCACCCAACACCGCCTTATATACCAACATAACATCCGGTCCTCTGGACCTTTCACAATAAAAGCATCCTTAACACCTTGGGTCCACTGGGTGTGAGTAGAGCCCCCTAGTGGTCCACCACACACGCCCCCCCAGAACACCCAGTAAGGTCCATCACTAGTCCCGCATTTTAGGTTTGATTAAACGCCCAGAACGGCTGAACCTGGGCCCCGCAGAACCAGTTCGATGAAGCGGGGGGTGACGAGGAGGGGCTGCAGAAGATTCGGGCTCCAATGGTTGTTGAGAGTCTCTGGAAGGAGGGCAGCCATCCGTTAGCAACGTGGATGGAGGTCTGCCCCTGCGAGGAGCCTGGGCCGTAACAACCTGATCATCTGACATAACATGAGCTGGTTTAAGCCTATCAATACAGACAGTCTCAGTACGACCCCCTAAATCTAAAAGGAAATGTTTTGGACCTGGCTGAAGAACCCGAAACGGTCCATCATACACAGGCTGTAGTGGTGTCCTGTGTGCATTGTGTTTGACAAAAACAAATTTAGAGGACTCCAGACTCTTAGGGACAAATGACTGAGGTAAACAATGGTGTACCGGGCCAGGGACACGAACGGAGTCCTCCTGAGACGAAAAATGTTGCAACGGCGGAGCGAACTGTGGTGAGGGTACCTCAGGTAAAAACTCACCGGGGACGCGCACAGGCTGACCGAAAACCAGTTCAGCCGGGGAAGAGTTCAGGTCCTCTTTGGATGCGGTACGTAAACCCAACAAAACCCAGGGAAGACGGTCAATCCAGTTGTCACCGGTCAATGCAGCGCGCAGTGCAGCTTTCAATGACCTGTGAAACCGTTCACACAAACCATTAGCTTGAGGGTTGTAAGCTGTGGTCCTGTGAACGTTCGTCCCCAGGCCCTTGGCCATGGTAGACCAAAGCTCAGAAACAAACTGCGGGCCCCTGTCTGATGTAATGTCTGAAGGGGGGCCAAAACGTGCAACCCAGGTAGACAAAAATGCCCGGGCCACCACTGCAGCCGTTGTGGATGTCAGAGGAACCACCTCAGGCCACCTGGTGGTCCGATCTATCATAGTCAGCAGATGAGTAAAACCTTGTGATGGAGGCAGAGGGCCCACCAGGTCCACGTGCACATGGTCAAACCGCCGACTAGGGATAGGGAAAGGTTCCAAAGGTGCTTTGGTGTGCCTGTCAACCTTAGCACGCTGACATGGGACACACGCTGCTGCCCACTCCTTAACCGCTTTACGCAGACCGGGCCAAACAAACTTTGAGCTGACCAGTTTCACCGATGCTCTAACCCCTGGGTGAGAAAGGGAATGCAAGGAGTCAAAAACGCGGCGTTGCCATGAAACTGGAACCAGGGGGCGGGGCCTGCCAGTAGAAACGTCACAGAGCAGGAGAGGACCTCCGTCATCCACCTGCCGTTCCTCCAACTCGAGGCCCGTGGGCCCGGACTGGAGCTCGAGTATTTCTGCGTCGCTACGTTGGTCCGCAGCCATGGCAGAAAAATCGATGCCCACGTACACGGGGGAGATCAGCACCCGGGAGAGACAGTCGGCCACCACGTTGGACTTTCCAGCCACATGCTGAATGTCTGTAGTAAATTCAGACACCGCTGCGAGGTGGCGTTGCTGGCGGGCAGACCAGGGGTCAGAAATTTTCGACATAGCAAACACCAAGGGTTTGTGGTCAACGTATGCAGTGAACTGGCGGCCTTCCAGGAAAAACCTGAAATGGCGTGTAGCTAGGTAAAGCGCCAGCAACTCCCTGTCGAAAACACTGTATTTAAGCTCATTGTCCCGCAGCGTACGGCTGTAAAATGCAAGCGGCTGCCAAACTCCTGACACCTGCTGTTCTAACACAGCCCCCACCGCAACATCAGAAGCGTCTGTTGTCAAAGCTATTTGTGCCGCCGGGGATGGGTGGGCCAGAAGGGCAGCAGTGGCCAGTGCAGCTTTAGCATCACCAAATGCCTGTAGGCGTTCTGGTGTCCAGTCAACACTGTCGTTGGGCTTTTTCTTTTTCAGCGCTCCATAGAGCGGGCGCAGCAGTTGTGCTGCCCTGGGGAGGAAACGGTTATAGAAGTTAACCATTCCCAAAAACTCTTGTAGCGCTTTAACAGACTGGGGCTGTGGAAAATCTGACACCGCCTGCACTTTGTTTGGTAACGGGACAGCACCACTGGCAGAAATGCGGTGGCCCAAAAAATCAATGACTGGCAGCCCAAACTGGCATTTTGCTGTATTTACAATCAGGCCATGTGCTGCTAGGCGCTGAAAAACCTCACGGAGGTGGGACATGTGCTGGTCAGCTGAGCTGCTAGCCACCAGGATGTCGTCCAGATACACAAATACGAATGACAGACCCCTTAGGACTGAATCCATCAACCGCTGAAATGTTTGTGCTGCACCTTTAAGACCAAAAGGCATGCGCAAAAACTCAAACAGGCCGAAAGGCGTGATCACAGCGGTCTTAGGGACATCCTCCACATGCACAGGAACCTGGTGGTACCCGCGTACTAAATCTACTTTAGAAAAAATGGAGGTCCCAGCCAGGTGCACTGAAAAATCCTGGATGTGGGGGATGGGGTAACGATCGTTCTCCGTGATGTTATTAAGGCGGCGGAAATCCCCACATGGCCGCCATTTGCCGTCTGCTTTGGGCACCATGTGCAGGGGGGAGGCCCACGGACTGTTTGAGCGCTGCACGATGCCTAAATGCTCCATGTTAGCAAACTCTTCCTGTGCTATTGCTAGCTTAGTAGCATCGAGGCGGCGTGCACGTGCGAACACCGGGGGGCCTGTTGTGGGAATATAATGTTCAACCCCATGCTTTGTGTTTGTGTTGGCAAAGTTAGGAACAGTCAGCGAGGGAAACTCAGACAATAAACGCTGAAACACATTACCCGAAGCTAAAAAGTTAGCATGCATTAAAGGCCCAGCTCCTCGCGTCTCACAAGGCAGTGACGAGAACGACACAGCGTCTATTAAACGCCTGTTAGCCATATCAACCAGGAGCCCGTGAGCACAAAGAAAATCAGCCCCTAAAATAGGGACTGAGCTAGCAGCTACCACAAAGTTCCACTGGAAGTCTCGTTCATGGAAACGAACAGTCACCAACCTTTCACCAAACGTCCTGATGGGTGAGCCGTTAGCCGCGGTTAGCTGCGGCCCGCAGCCTTCAGCCAACGTGTCGGAGCCAGACGGGGGAACAAGGCTCTTCTGCGAACCAGAGTCCACCAGGAACCGCCTCCCCGACCTCGAGTCTTCGATGAAAAGCAGCCTTTCCTTGTCGCCAACGGCCGCGGCTGCTAGCGTGCGTTGGCGTTGTCGTTTCCCTGAGGCTTGTAGCTGCACGGCGGGACGCACCTTCGTGCTTTGGCGCCAAAACGTTGGTGGAAGAAACAAAAGGTGGCTCCTGTCCGCCTGCGGGTAGCGACCCCTGCTACCACCGATGGCTCGTCCGGCGCTGAGGGCGTTGCTTGAAACTCGGGCGCTGCTGGAGATCCGTGGGCCGCCATCTGGACTTCGAAGGTCCTTGTCGTTAGAAGAATGCGGTCAGCTTCTCCGGCCAGCGCGCGGTAATTCTTCTGCTGCAGAAGCGGGGAGTTTGCCAGGACATTACGCACTGGTGCTGGAAACTTGCGGAGGAGAAGGTGGCGGAAAAGGAACTCGCAGTCGCCTGAGCCCCGCAAGGCTAACATGCCTTCCACTAGCTCCAGAGCTGTGCCATCGCCCAAACCGGGGAAGGAAAACAGTTTCTCCGCGCGCTCCGCGTCTGAAAGCGTATAACGCTGCAGAAGGAGCTCCTTGATTGCGGCGTATTTCCCTTGTGCAGGAGGGTCCTCGAGCAGGCTCATTACCCGCTGGGCTGACCGTGGGTCCAGCGCCGCGACCACATGGTGGTATTTGGTGTCGTCTGAAGAAATCCCGCGAAGGACGAACTGCGATTCGACGTGAGCAAACCACGCCGGAGCGGCGTTCAGCCAGAAGTCCGGCATCCTGGCGGACACCGCAAAAGCGAGCGAGGCCGCCTGTGGGGGTTCCACCACAGGGGACAGCTGAAGGGAGCTGGCTGTAGCTTCCTGCGTCGACATATTCAGCTCACGAGGGTCACCAATTGTAGGAGGTGGTGAAGAGACGACACGGGAGACGGGATGCAGATCTTCACTTTATTCACTCCTACTTTCAACTGGCGGGAAAACCACCCAACACCGCCTTATATACCAACATAACATCCGGTCCTCTGGACCTTTCACAATAAAAGCATCCTTAACACCTTGGGTCCACTGGGTGTGAGTAGAGCCCCCTAGTGGTCCACCACAATTTATTTTTTTTTTTCTTCTTTCGGCTTTTTTCCCTGCGTTAGGGGTCGCCACAGCGAACTGGTCGCACGAAGATTTGGCAGTTTTTTTTACGCCGGATGCCCTTCCTGACACAACCACAGACCACCGAGCAACCACAGCCCTCTGTGTGGAGCAGAGAGCTGATATCTAGGGTTCCCGGGGGAGCAGATGGTGTGGGTTAAGGGCCTTGCTCAAGGGCCCAGAGTGGGGCAGATGAGGGTGGAGACAAGTGTGACCGCTTCACTTATCCCACCCACATCTTTGATGTTGTCGGTACCGGGGCTTGAACCGGTGACCTTCCGATCACAAGCGCACCTTCTTAACCTCTGCGCCACCACTCCCATTACAGAGGTCAGATCTTACATCATTTATTTGTACAAGTTGTTTCCTATCTTTCAAGTAGCTAGATACCCACTGTAATGCTGGTCCTCTAATACCATATTTGTTCAGTTTTTCAAGGAGAATGGTGTGATCAATAGTATCAAATGCTTTTTTTAAATCAACAAAAATACTGATACAATATTGTTTTTGATCGACAGCAGTAGTTATTTGTTCCATTAATTCCATGAGAGCCATTGATGTAGAGTTTTTTGCTCTAAACCCATACTGACTGTTGCTTAGAATATTTTGTTTATCTATAAATTGATCTAGTCTGTTTACAAATAGTTTTTCAAGAATTTTTGAAAACTGTGGTAACAAGGATATAGGTCTATAATTGTTGAACACACATTTATCACCATTTTTAAAAAGAGGAACTACCTTAGCTACTTTCATATTATCTGGAAATATTCCTGTTGAAAATGATAAATTAGTCAGAGTCAGAGAGTCAGAGTCAGAGAGAATTTATTGTCATTTGCACCGCATGTAGTACATGTGTTGAAAACGAGATTATGTACACAGGGTCCCAGTTACATCCAACAACAAATGCAAGAGAAAAACAATAATAACATCTAGGATTAACTAAGAGAGACATCAGCTAGTAATACACTAAGCCCTAATGTAGTAGAAAAACATCATTATAAACAGCAGCACGAACATGAGTCATTATGAGCAGATGGTCACAGATGAACACAGCAACAAGAAACAGATCAGTATCAACATGATGTGACATTTTGCAGTGTTTATTCTTATTATTTATTTATTCATGAGTCTGACAGCCTCAGGGTAGAAGCTGTTCCTCAGTCTAGTGGTTCTACATTTGATGCTCCTCAACCTCCGTCCCGAGGGGAGTGGTGCAAAGAGTGAGTGTGCTGGGTGAGTGAGGTCTTTCATGATGCAGGTGGCTCTTTTTCTGCATCTGGAGGTGTAAATGTCTGTGATGGTGGGGAGACTGACTCCCACAGACTTCTGTGCAGCCTTCACCACTCTCTGTAGAGCTTTCCTCTCTGCAACTGTGCAGCCTCCATGCCACACGTTGATGCTGGAGCACAGGACGCTCTCCACTGCACACCTGTAGAACGAGGTGAGGACTGAGCTTCTCAGACCAGCTCGTCTCAGCCGTCTGAGGAAGTAGAGTCTTTGATGTCCTTTCTTGATCAGGCTGGTGGTGTTATTGCTCCAGCTGAGGTTATCATTCAAGTGTACACCCAGGTACTTGTAGCTGGAGACCACCTCCACCGCAGATCCACCTATATACAGTGGGGTGTGGGTGTGTTTGTTCCTTCTGAAGTCCACAATCATCTCCTTCGTCTTCTTCACATTCATGTGAAGGTTGTTCTCTTTGCACCAGCTCTCCAGATGTTCCACCTCCTGTCTGTAGCTGGATTCATCATTATCTGTGATGCATCCCACCACAGCTGTATCATCTGCAAACTTAACAATATGACAGCCTGGATGTGTGGCTGTACAATCATATGTGAGCAGAGTGAACAGAAGAGGGCTCAGCACACATCCTTGAGGAGAGCCAGTGCTGAGGGTGATGGTGGAGGAGGAGAAGTTGTGGATCTTCACGGACTGTGGTCTGTTTGTTAAGAAGTCTAGTACCCAGTTACAGATGGAGGGGCTTAGTCCAAGTGTGGATAGTTTGTCTATCAGAGTTTGGGGGATCATGGTGTTGAAAGCAGATGTGAAGTCCACAAAGAGCAGACGCACGTATGAGTCCTTCTGATCCAGGTGGGTGAGAGCAGTGTGGACCACAGAGGAGATGGCGTCCTCTGTTGATCGGTTCTCGCGGTATGCATATTGATGAGGGTCCTCGCTGATGTTGACGGTTGTCTTGATGTGGGACATGACCAGTTTCTCAAAACATTTAGCGACTATCGGGGTGAGAGCCACCGGTCTATAGTCATTCAGACCAGTCACTGTGGAGCTTTTTGGGACTGGGATGATGGTGGCAGTCTTCAGGCAGGTGGGAACTGACTCCAGTGAAAGTGAGGTGGTGAAGACGTCAGCCAGCACCTCACAAATTACATATGTATGGCTCAATAACATGGCTCATTATGTCCTTTACAAACATCATATCCATGTCCACCCAGTCCCTTGATCTCTTGAAGCAAAATGAAGCTAAAAGGAGAAGAAAACAGCTGAAGGGGTTTGAAGGATGTGGAGAGAGCTCCATTCATTTTCAATGAGAAAAACATGGCCGACATAGCTAAATTCGGAAGAAAGTAAAAATGACGCCAACACCAGAAGTAGGAGCAGGAATGTCCTGAAGGAGCCGAATGTTTTGGGACATGAGCTGAAATGGGAGTGCGAGCTGAAAAGCGGATGTGAATATAACGAGAATGATTCAGAAACCTTCAAATGAAAGATGTGCATGAGTTGCATGCTGCACGTGTCCCTGAGCTTTAGCTGTGAACCAACACTTCCTGCCACCAGGCTGATGGGAGTCTGCAGAGATGTGATTCTTCACCGTGACAAGAAAATGTACAGATAGAGCCAGATGAGTTCCTGAGAGCGACACTCCTCAACCTTTCAGCAGACGGCGGTGCTTATCTCCACCGAGCCGGCGCCTTGCAGTGTTTTACTTCTATCTTTGTTTCTGCACAAGACTCCTTTCACTGAAAGTCCACAAAAAGCAGGGCAAGGTCACCAAACCACAGCAGAGATGTTTGTCAAAGGAAATGAAACCAAGAACGTAATAAATTGGATTATTTCTGACCGTCTGGACCATCTGCTACTGCTGCATCTGTTAGGCCCAAATAAACCAGATGCTTCACTGGGCCCCATTTTAGTTTGTTGAAGTCAAGTCAGGACTCCAGGTCCAGAGTTCTGATGATAAGTCCAGAACACTTCCTGTCAATCCTCATGGTGCCGATAGCTCAGAGCCCTGCAGGTAAGAATGCATCCAGTCAGACCGAAGAAAGGAAATGACTTTATCAGACGGACAACAAATACTCACAGAGCACACAAACAGGGTTTGGACTGTGCACAACAAGACAGAACTGGACACAACTGGACACAAGACAAAACTGGACAGAATGAGACAAAACTGGACACAAGACAAAACTGGAATGAATGAGACAAAACTGGACAGAATGGGACAGAACTGGACTTGCATTCAGTCCCCTGAATGTTTCCCCAACCCTTTCATCCACCCATATATAAGCTGATGCAGGGGCGTGCAGAGCCCACTAAAGGGGCAGGTGCTCAAAAAAAGGGGGGGGGCACATCTAACCGCATTTTAGGACAGAATATTAACAAAGTCACATAGCTTTCAGAGTTAAATAAACAATGATGAATTACAAAATTGTTAGATATACTATCAAAGCTTAGGAAAACCTCTACATAGAACATACAACTATCCATATGTAAAATATTTTATTAGTAATTTCTTTCTGCAGGTCTACTTTGTTATAGGAAAGCATTGCAATATTCAAACCTGCGATTTAGCAAGATATGTAAATCAGAGCTATACCACCAGATATATTTTGTCTTTACAGAATTACACTACTAAAAATGTATGTAAACAAGGGCACAATGCACCTTTTTAGTGAACTGTAATCTATAAAAGAAAGAGCTGCCTGGTTTGCTACACTTTTCATTCAACCTTGCAGCGGAGATGAAGATGGTCCATTCAGAAAAGTAGAGTTGCATCAAACTTTAATGTGGAACTGCAGAAGAAAACTAAACAAAGGCAAAAATTGAATTGTTAATGCATATTAAATATCCAAATGCACTTTGTTAAAAGACAAAGTTGTTATAATCTTAAGGGAACAGAGTTGTTTGTAAAACCACAATTCAGAACCAGTTTGAAGGGACGTTCTACCTCAATTCAGGGAATTAGATTATGGAATGGCTTGGAGAATGTAGTTAAAAATGCCAAGTCAATGTTTACATTTAAAAAAATGATCAAAACAAATATGTTAAAAAAATATATGTGAAATAACGTAATGTGTATTGTATTAGTTAGAAAATTAGAAAGTGTTAGTCATTTTGTACTGTATTAGTATTAGTTAGAAAACTAGAAAGAGTTAGTCATTTTGTACTGTTGGTTGAAGAATATTATTGTTTAACCTGATTGTTGGAAAAAGTTGGTTGAAGATTATTATTGTTTACATGGTTTGACTACTATTGTTTAATCTGATTGTTGGAGATAAGGAGCAGATATAATAAGATTTATTCTTCTTTCTGCTACCTTTCATTTTTTTACATTTTTGTACACTATCATTATGAGATTGTCTTGTATTGCTTCTTTTGTAAAAAAAATGAACAAATTTAATAAACAAACATAAACATAAACATATCACCATGAGAAAAGCCTACTGAGACTAACTGACCACCAAAACTTATACCTATATCTCTATTTGTGTCTTAGTGTATTTGTAAGTATCTATATACATTTTCTTCAATCTTTCCTCTTCTTTTTTCTTGTCAGTTTCTCTTTTTTCCTCATTGTCTCATCTTCTCTGTGTTGAGTGGAGGCCAATGTCTCTTATATATTTTGATCTCTTGCCTTTCTTTTTTCCCCCCAAACTGAATCTAAGATCCAAAATCTTCTTTTCCATCATGGTGAACTGTTTAAAAACAAACTTCCAACTTTTAAGCATTTTTGCTATTTTTGTTCTCTTCTTATTTATTTTTATTTTTTATTTATTCATTTCAGATTTAAAACACAAAGACAATTTACAAACACATGAAAGAAAAAACAAGATATAAAATGAAAGGTAGAGAAGAAGAAAAAAATCTTATATCTGCCCCTTCTTAAAACAACTGTTCACAGCAGCAGTTTTCTGTTGGTCATGTCTCAAAAAATGTCAATGACCTCAGTGAGGTCATTGACATTTTTTGCAATTATGTTGCTAATTATTTGCAAAACAAACTTATTTGCGCATGTCAGAAATCTTTGCTTGCTAATCTAAGTTTTGTTTGTCATTAAAAGTTTTGCTTGCGATTCTCACATGACGTCGTGGGCAGAGCCTAAAATCGCAACAAAAGATTTCTGATGTCCAAATAAAAGTTTATGTTTTGCAAATAACTTTTTAAGTTCACGAGAGAAAAATTAGCTATTTAATTTTAAAAAAAGTTTTTTAAACAAAAGTTTTTGCTTTAAAAAAAATGAAATCATTACAATTCCAAAAGTTTTGATTACAATTTTATTTTACTTAACTGAGGTTAGTTTTTTTTTCATTGACTAATTGTGAAACAAATTTAACTCCATACTCTGCGAACCAGACCCTAAACTTACTTAAAGTCTGGATAGAGTTTTATTTCCCCTTCATTTGTACGCTTTTATTGGACAGGAGCAACTTGATTGTTATTACATATATTATATCTATTATGGTAGTTCAGGGTGAGTTATTTTTAATTCTAAATGAATATTCTTGTTGGACTTTTATTTAAGTGCTATTCTCCTTCAAGATACATTTACCTAACGCTAGAATAAATGCAATGTACATTATGCAGCAAAGGAAGTTAGAAGATCGGACATATATCCATTATGGAGAGATGATAGGTTTTGAACGGGCGATGTGCTCCTTATTGCATAAGCCAGAGGTGTCAAAGTCAAATACATGGAGGGCCAAAAAAAACTAATTTGCTACAAGCCTGTTATTCTTTTGAATAACTGGTTCAATGTTTATTTTAAGGGGGTGATATAAGATTTTTTTTCTTCTTCTTTTTGCACTCTTTTCATTCAATGTTTTCTTTTTTATGAATTTGTTTTATTTTGTCTCTTTTAAATGAATGAATAAATGGATTAAATAAAATATTAAATAGCTTTACATCTGTTAAGTTCTTGGCATAAACCAACACAGACAGACATGTTCCTGCTTTTAGTATTTTACATTGTTTTATAATGTAGCTGTTTATGTTTCAATTTTTAACATAGTTTTCTTGTGATTTTTAATTAATATGCTTTTTTATGATTATTTACTGTTGGCTGCAAGTATCAAGCTGTGAAATCCTTCATTTTCTACAGCTGATAGCTGTTGGTCATTAATTATGATGAAGTTTAGCAACTTCTCGGTGAACATTTGAGCTCCGTGGCTTCAGCGTTGTGTTTTTCTTGTTCAATCCGGGGCGGGGGCTCTGATTTTGGTCAGCCGCTCTCCGCCTGTCCATCCTACGAGACGGTCAGACAGCGGGTTGGACTGGACGCAGCTGGCCGCGGTCGGTCTCCCTGTTTCGGTTCAGCGAGAGTGGAATCCCGCTGAAGCCCCGGAGCTCGAATGTCCAACATAAAACCAACTTGACCGCAGTTTAATGTGGTGCTATGGCTCTACAGACATTGAACGTTGCTGTCTTGTGGTGTTTAGTGTAAAATACTTCCACACAGCGGACATGTTCACTCAGGACAGTGTTACACTTTTACTATTTTATGCTTATGTTTATTAAATGTTTCAGTGTTTTAGTGTTTAAATGGTTACTGTTGCACCGAGGGACTGAGAGAAACGCAATTTCAATCCTGTGTATGTCCTGTACATATTGCAGTTCTGACAATAAAGTTGACTTTGACTTTGATGTTACGATGAAAAGTTGGCTAGTTGTTAGCTAAAGTGCAACTCACTCAGTCCACACGCTGTAGCTGGCTGCAAACTGAAAGGGATTTGCTGAATAGTAGTAGTAGGGGTGGGGCCATGCCCCCCCAACGGTAATGCCCCCAAGGGGGGCAGCTCCCCCACTGACCCTAATGTGAATGTGAGGCAGGTCTTATTACTCTGGGTTCATGAGACACGACTCCAGATCGGATTGGCCCCACCCCTACTACTACTGTTGCATTGTGGGGAATGTAGTGTTGGTACATGACCGGAGGGCTTATTATGTTGTTTTTCTTGCAAAAATACAAAAATAATAATAATAAAATAAAATAAATAATTTTAGTACGTTATTATGTGTCAGAGGAGGGCTTAGGAATAGGAAATAAAATAAAAAAAAATTTTTTTTTTTTTTGACCAAAAGGGCACTTGGGGGCAAGGAGCAAAAGGGGCAGGTGCTCAAGCCCCCATAGCCCCCCCCCCTCTGCACGTCCCTGAGCTGATGGATAAACCAGCCACTAGGGAGCACAAGCCAGTGTATCTCTTGTGCCGGTCCCAAGCCCGGGTAAATGGTGAGGGTTGTGTCAGGAATGGCATCCGATGTAAAACACTTGCCAAAACCATAATGCGAGTTCATCAAAGTGAAACCATACCGGATCGGTCGAGGCCCGGGTTAACAACGTCCGCCACCGGTGCTGTTGACAAACAGGGTGCCGGCGGAAATTGTACTACTGTTAGTCGAAGACCCCGAGGAGGGAAACGTGTCAGGAGACAGAGGGAGAAGAGGAAAGTGAAGAATGTAGGACTGAGGGTTGCAACTCTAAATGTGGGGACAATGACAGGCAAAGGTAGAGAGCTGGCTGACATGATGCAGAGAAGAAAGGTAGATGTTTTATGTGTCCAAGAGACCAAGTGGAAGGGCAGCAAGGCTCGCAGTATTGGAGCAGGGTTCAAACTGTTTTACCATGGTGTGGATAGAAAGAGAAATGGAGTAGGGGTGGTCCTGAAGGAGGAGTTGGCAAAGAATGTAGTAGAGGTGAAGAGAGTGTCAGATAGGGTGATGTGTCTGAAGGTAGAAGTAGAAGGTCTGATGCTAAACATAGTAAGTGGTTATGCTCCACAGGTTGGATGTGATGGGGAGGAGAAAGATACATTTTGGAAAGATTTGGATGAAGTGATAGAGAGTATTCCCAGGGAGGAAAGAGTGGTGATTGGAGCAGACCTGAATGGACATGTTGGTGAAGGAAACAGAGGGGATGAGGAAGTGATGGGTAGGTTTGGTGTCAAGGAAAGAAACCAGGAAGGACAGATGGTGGTGGATTTTGCCAAGAGAATGGAAATGGCTATAGTCAATACCTATTTCCAAAAGAGGGAGGAACATAGAGTGACCTATAAGAGTGGAGGAAGGAGTACACAGGTCGATTACATTCTGTGTAGAAGAGGAAACCTGAGGGAGATTGGAGACTGTAAGGTTGTGGCAGGGGAGAGTGTGGCCAGACAGCATCGGATGGTTGTGTGTAGAATGACTGTTGTTGCGAAGAAGAGAAAAATAGTAAAATCAGAGAAGAAGACCAAATGGTGGAAGCTAAAGAAGGAAGAATGTTGTGAGAAATTCAGAGACGAGCTGTTAAAGGCTCTGGGTGGTAAGAAAGAGCTTCCAAGTGACTGGGCTACTACAGCAACAGTAATTAGAGAGACAGGTAGGAAGGTACTTGGTGTGTCATCTGGACAGAGAATGGATGATAAGGAACCGCAATTTCTTTTTCCCCACGTCCCCTGGGGGGCTCCGTAGTATACCAGTTTTTCCTGCAACGTTAAGAGTTTTTTTAAACAATACAAAGTTTGTTCTGTGTAAATATGCTCAAAAGAATTCTATACTCTTAAATGTGCACACAAATGCTTCGACACGTCACATTTGCGGGGCAGAGAGAACTTCCGGGTCATATCCGCTGTCAATAAAAGAAATTACAAAATCGAAATTGACCCGTCGTTATCCGTTTTTTCCATTTTCGTTTTGTGCACAAAATCGGAAATCGGATAACGGTTTGTAATCCATGTTTTTGTTTTGGTTCAATAAACGAAAAACGGAAAAACAAGTGTTTTTTTTTCATTTTTTTCATTTTTTGTTTCAAATGAAAAAACGAACTGCCTGAATGTACACGGACCTAAACCCCTGTGGATCGGTAACTCCTCCTTCCAAAATCTCCCTGAAAATGGGCGTGTCGAGAGACAAGGAGGGGTGGAGGTAGAGTTGTGCTTTTGTTCACGCCTCCACCAGCAACAGCCTAAAACAAATTAAACCTCTAGACAACATACACCAAGCAACAACAAAGAATAAACATGTAGATGTATTTATCTATTCCACCCTGGTGGTGGAATAGTGAAGTGCAGGACGCCATTCAAAGAAAGAGATTAGCCAAGAAGAAATATGACAGTGAGAGGACTGAAGAGAGGAGACAGGAATATAAGGAGATGGGACATAGAGCAAAGAGGGAAGTAGCTAAGGCAAAGCAGAGGGCGTACAATGAGTTGTATGGGAGACTGGACACTAAAGAGGGCGAGAAGGACTTGTACCGATTGGCAAGACAGAGGGATCAGGCTGGAAAGGATGTGCAGCAGGTTAGGCTTATTAAAGATGGGAATGGGAATGTTCTAACAAGTGAGGAGAGTGTGATGGGAAGATGGAAGGATTACTTTGAGGAGCTAATGAATGAAGAGAATGAAAGAGAAAGAAGAGTGGAGGTCATAGAAACTGTGGACCAGGAAGTGGAAAGTAATGAATGAAGAGAATGAAAGAGAAAGAAGAGTGGAGGTCATAGAAACTGTGGACCAGGAAGTGGGAAAGATTAGTGAGGGTGAAGTCTGGAAAGCTCTGAAAAGAATGAAGAAGGGGAAGGCAGTAGGACCTGATGACATACCAGTGGAGGTTTGGAAATGTCTTGGAGAGGTGGCAGTGAGGTTTTTGACTCAAATATTTAATGGAATATTTGAGGGTGAGAAAATGCCTGAAGAATGGAGAAGAAGTGTGCTGGTTCCCATTTTTAAGAACAAGGGTGATGTACAGAGTTGTAGCAACTACAGGGGAATTAAGTTGATGAGCCACACGATGAAGATCTGGGAGAGAGTTGTGGAAGGAAGGCTTAGACAAGAGGTGACTATCTGTGAGCAGCAGTATGGTTTCATGCCAAGAAAGAGCACCACAGATGCCATCTTTGCTTTGAGGATGTTGATAGAGAAGTACAGAGAGGGTCAGAAAGAACTCCATTGTGTGTTTGTGGATTTAGAAAAAGCATATGACAGGGTGCCAAGAGAGGAGGTGTGGTATTGCATGAGGAAATCTGGAGTGGCAGAAAAGTATGTTAGACTGGTACAGGACATGTATGAAGACAGCAGGACAGTGGTGAGATGTGCTGTGGGAGTGACAGATAGCTTCAAGGTGGAGGTGGGATTGCATCAAGGATCGGCTCTGAGCCCCTTCTTGTTTGCTCTGGTGATGGACCGACTAACAGATGAGGTCAGGCAGGAATCCCCATGGACTATGATGTTTGCAGATGACATTGTGATCTGTGGTGAGAACAGGGAACAAGTGGAAGAGAACTTGGAGAGGTGGAGGTATGCTCTTGAAAGAAGAGGAATGAAAGTCAGCCGTAGTAAGACAGAGTACATGTGTGTGAATGAGAGGGAGGCCAGTGGAACAGTGAGGCTACAAGGAGCAGAGGTCACAAAGGTGCAGGACTTCAAGTACTTGGGGTCCACTGTCCAGGAAAATGGGGAATGTGGTAAAGAGGTGAAAAAGAGAGTCCAGGCAGGATGGAGTGGATGGAGAAAAGTTTCAGGAGTGATTTGTGACAAAAAGGTGTCAGCAAAGGTCAAAGGAAAAGTTTACAAGACAGTGGTGAGACCAGCTATG
>JBBPBX010061075.1:0-21238 GCA_038048925.1 Garcialebias charrua
CCCAATCACTCTCAGTTTCTCATTCTGCTGTTGGTACAAAATGGCTCCCAACCCCTGGTCTGATGCATCGGTATGCAGGACAAATGGTAGACTAAAATCCGGATATGCCAGAACAGGTGGATTTGTTAGGACACTAATTAGCTGTTCAAGAGCTTCCTGGTGTTTGGTGGTCCAGTTAACTGGCGCTCTGGAAGATAGTTGGGGTTGTTTGGCCTTCCCACTCCGGGCTGAAGTCTGAGCTGTACCTGATTTATTCTGGAGCAGCTCATAGATCGGTTTAGCAATCCGGGAAAAATCCTGGATATATGAGCGGTAATAGCCAAGAAATCCAGCCAATCTCCTAACCTCTCCGACTGTCGTTGGTTGCTTTTTAGTCAATGTGTGGATCGCTTCCAAATCATGGGGATCTACTTTGACCCCTTCGGCAGACACAAGACGACCCACATATCGAACTTCTGACTTGAACAGTTCACATTTTTCAGCTCTCAGTTTCACTCCATGACGTTGGAGGGCCTGTAGGACCTGGCGGAGTGCTTCAACATGTTCCATAAATGACTTGGAATAGCAAAGTACATCATCTAGATATGGAATGCAGCACTCATCTCGAAGTGGTCCTAACATTTCCTCCATACTCCGCTGAAATGTTGCAGGGGCGTTTGAAAGCCCAAATGGGATTCGAACCCACTCATAGAGTCCCCACGGGGTGATAAAGGCGGTGAATTGGCGCGACTTCTCTGCAACAAAACCTTGGTGATAGGCTTTGCCCTGGTCTAGAATACTAAACCATGCATTTCCTCCAAGGGTGTCGGTCAAGTCCTTTATTCTGGGTAGTGGGTGTCGATCAGGTACCGTCTTTTTGTTTAAGAGGCGATAATCAATACATAGCCGCAGGCTGCCGTCTTTCTTTCGAACACACACAACCGGTGCAGAGTACGGGGACTTGGATTTGACTATCCAGCCTTTAAGTAACAGGTCCTGTATATACTCTTTTACTTCTCTAAAGAGAGGTTTTGGAACAGAAGAGTAGGTGGCTCTTACAGGAATCTGATCTTGGAGTGTGATCGACATTTGTAGACTAGGTATACATCCAATATCATGGCTGTCCCGTGCAAAAGTTCCAGCTTCTTCACAAAGCATCTTATTCACCACTGCTCTCTGAGCCTCATCTAGATGGCTGAGGTCTACAGGGGGTTGCCATGAAGGCTGACTGAGATTGGTGGGTGCTGGGGTAGCGCTGTTAACAGTCACCACTGGGTTTGGTGCTTCATCTGAACTTGCTGAGATCACCTTATCAATGTCATGAATGTTGCCAAGAACAGTTTTTCTTGGGACAGTGATTGTGTGTCTTGTATTATTTCCAACAGGTACAGCCACATAGGGCCTGTTTGGATTGTGGACCATTAAAACACTTGCTCCAATATCCAGTTCGGCTAAGGGTATACTTTCATCATCAGGCTCAAACAGTACAACAGAGTCAGGGAAAATGGTGTCAGATGGAACCTGACATTTGACCCAAGCCACTTGACCAGCTGGAATGACTGTCTCTTGTTTGCCTGTCCGTAGTTGTCCCCACTGCACGGTCAGCTTGTCTGTCTGGATAAAATTCACCAGGAGTTCGGCTTTCTCCACTGGAATGGAAATGGCATTACACACCAGGCTGGTGAGTGTTGGAGCTAGGTTCTGAGGTTGCTCTTGTATCATTGCCTCCAAAACATTGAATCCTAGCAATGGTCTTTCCAAGACAAGACTACTGACAAGGAAAGGGACATTAATAGACAGATCAGGATTTGTGTTTCCCATCAAATTAACAGTAATGGGTAACCAGCCTTCAAATGGGATAACACCCCCATCTATGGCACAGATTTTTAGGTTATCTTCATCATCCAGGATTTCACTGAGTGGCTTGATAGTAATTTCTGGTGAGTATTTGTCTTTCCAGCTTTTATCAATCATGCTCACCTGGGCACCTGTGTCTAGTAAAGCAGTGACAGCAAGACCATTTAAACTACACTGGGTTAAAGCTTTTCTCCCAATGAGCTTGGCTAGACAGTCACTTTTGCTGTTTGGTGAGGTATGGCTGGTTTTACCTGTCAAGTGGGTTGACTGTCTAGGCCTGTGGTGTTTTGTTCCCTGGTCTTGCGTGGGTACATGGATGGGTACCACATTTTGCTGTTCAGACTCACTAATCTGGCCTGTTGCATGTAGGGACTGTTGGGGCCCGGTCACTGTCTGTCCCCTGGCAGGGACCGGCTCCAGTTTCCCTGGCGTGTCGGTTTCTGGAGGCAGCCAACTGCTTTGTGACCCTCCCCACCACAGTGAAAACAATGGGTACAGTCAGGACGGTTTTGCTCCTGACACTTAATGCAGCTATACCGTCTTCCTTTTTGCTTGTCCCTGCTGTGTCTTTGTGGCTGATTATTTTGTTCAGATGATTGTTCTTGAGTAAATTTTTGTAATGACTCAACAAGCGTGGTGAGTTTTTCAACTTTTTCTTTTAGTTGTTGGACCCCATCAGCTTGTGATGTTCTGCTTAGACCCTCTTTTGCACTTGGATATTGGGCGGCATTTGCCTCGACGTGAACACTGTGTAAATTTGTGGGTCTCTGGCGAGGAGCTGACCCCAAACGTCTCTGTCTTTCATTCTCATCACTCATGATTTTCCTCATCTGTCGTAGTATTGCTTCGTCAGTTACATCAGGGTTAGCTAAAAGGGGTTTAAGTTCTCTGCGAACATCATCGTGCTTGTGCCCAAGGCCTTGGTACACAGTATGAATGAAAATGTCTTGAACTGTGCTTGGACTGTACTTAACATCTGTGTCTGCATGTTTTGAAGCCAATAAGATCTTTTGCTTAAGCCCAATGGTTCTGTACAGGAATTGTTGGGGTGTTTCATTGTCCTTTTGTTTGGTACACATGAGCTCCTGAAAAAACTCTGTGCTGCTTTGCTCACCAAGATGGGAGTGTAGAAAGGCTTTAAGTTCTTCCACAGTCAAATCGTCCTTATTCATTAACATCTCCTTAAAATTTCCAGGTTTGATAACTCTGAGGACAGCCCTCACAATTTCTGTGTCACTGCACTGATCTCTTAATCCTTCATCAATCTGGCGACAAATATTATTGTAGTTGATATCTGACCCCTGGTCTCCAATTTGGCCTCCCTGTATCTTAAACTCTCTACGATGAAGGTGGGAGAGATCTCTTAATGAGATCAGACCCTCATGAACCAGAGGTGTGCTTAATTTGTCTCTAATCTCTGTACTCTGCAACTTAATCTGTGACTTTTTAGGTGGTTGTGATGCATGACCCTGAAGGGCTGCATCCACAAGGTCCCTTAGCTCCAACAAATGAGCCATGCCAGTGTCCTCAGACTCTAGCAAAGTCTTACTGCTCATAAAACTGGTGATGTACTCATAGCAATCCTCTTCATCTGTAGTCTCAAGACGAAGTGGCTCCACCTCCGAAACTAGACCCACTGACCTGGCAATCTGGAACAGTTCATCTGCAGGTAGGTTGAGCAAGTCCTTCTTGATGGACCACACCAAGCTTTTCCTCTCACCATCTGCCATAGCTGTTCCTTCTTCCCAGTAGTTGGCTACACTATTCAAAGTCCTGGAGCCCTTTTCCTCTTTGTCTCTTCCTTCACCGGTGGACAGGGTATGACGCCTTCCTCATCTGGTGAGATGGACGATGGAATGTATGAGGTCCACAGCATCTGTATCACTGGAACCACGTCCCAGTCTGGCAGGGAGTAGTATCCCGGACGAGCCCCCACAACTGTAACGGGTGTCAGAATCCCGGACCCGTTAGCAGCAGATGATGCTGGAAAAACAACAAGTAAATGAGCACAGGGAGACGCAGTCTGTGTTGCTCCAGTTTCTCTCAGCTTATTTATTGAACAAACCAGCTCATTTAATTGTCAATACAGCCCAATTTATAGTTCAGTAATTTACTGTATATATAATCTATGTAGACATTTTCCATCATAGACATAAACATCAACATTAACGTTCCTTTAAACAGGAATAATCCCATCAACATCATATTTTGTCACAATTCCCTCAGGCAACATGTACCTTCAATTCACTGCACTTTATATGCATATTTATTCACACACAGTGACATATTTCATGGGCATGTATGTTACAATTATTGTAAACTGGCATAACTATCTTTGAATTGAAACTACTTTAAATGAATGCATTAAATCACAGTTTAACCTTCCCAACACTGTGTTTAGAACATAAATAAACCACACAGCCTGATAACAGTACAATACTCATACCAGGGAATATATATATACATATATATACATCCCTACTTACTTTACAAGTGATTACCATTAGTAATTCAGTGGTTGCACCTAACTAGCCTGCTCAACTGCCGCTCAACTGTCAGTGCTAACCAACTAGCATTACAGCCTTTTGGCTACTTATTCAAAACAAACTCTTCTAATATATTTTCACACATTGACACATATCTCTAAGCATTTTGCAAACAGTATTGAATGACGAAAGTACTTGGTTACAATGAACTTGAAGGTTATTCTCACCTGGAAAAACAACAAGTAAATGAGCACAGGGAGACGCAGTCTGTGTTGCTCCAGTTTCTCTCAGCTTATGAGAAACGGCTGAGCAACAGGCAGCTCAAAGTCCCCATGCGCCACCTACTGGTGAAACACCGTTATTACACCCCTCGTCACTAACCCCTGTTAACAATAAATAAAATATCTTCTTATCAGAACCCCATAAACATTTAAAGAAATGCATGTTTGTTTGTTTGCTTTTTTTCTTCCACTTTTGTGAGCACACACCAGTGGGCATCACATAGGTCGCACCTGTGTATAGGTCGCAGGCCTTGAAAAAACCATAAAAAGGTGCGACCTATACACCGGAAAATACGGTAGTTATTCTTTGACAAGGTTGTTACAGAGACTTATTGTGGCTTTGAACTTAAACCTTGAACTTAACCACATTTATTCTGTTTAAACACTGTCCTTCTGTTAATTTTTCCACCTTTACTTCAGTTGCATTCGCTGGGCTGGGCTGCTTGTGTGCGTTGCTTAGAAGGTGGCGCCCTCTTGAGTTTGTACCACCGCAGCATCATCTTCAGCTGCACACATGGCTTTTCTTTCTCGCCGGCAGGTGGCGGTAGAGTTTTTCACTGTGGCGTTCTCAATGACGACAGAGCACGGCTTCTTTGTTCATACGGGCGCGTTTATTAATGCCGTGAAAAACTACAGAAATAAGACAGAAAGTACAGAAATAAAACACAATGCTTTGGGTACAGTACTGAGAAATGAGTAGACATGCTCTAACAAAGGAAATACCTCGTGGCCGTCCGTCATTAAAGCTGCAGTATGTAGCTTTTTTTATGAACATATTTCTTCACTCTGTCACTACCTCCTGACAGACTGATGTTAGCCAGGTAATCTCTGAAAAAATTTAAAAAAAAATATTGTCCCCTTGCTTCTCCAGGTGGTAAATAAGCATTTCTAAAAAGAAAAGGTGACCCGCCATTTTCCAGCCAATAAAAACAGAGTTTGTAACCAGCCAATAAAAACAGAGCTTGAATTTGAATCAGCCAATAAAAACAGAGCTTGAATTTGAAATTCAACAGACCACAAGGGGGCAGAGCCACATATGGCTCTGAGGGGGAGGGATCAGAATGCTTTGCCTGTTGAAAATATTTCTAACTGCTGCAGTTCTACAGAAACTGCATACTGAACCTTTAAGAAGTCAAAGAAGTTCTAAACGGGCGTTTCTCGTCTTTTGCATTCTAAATAAACATATAAAATATTAGAACATCATGACTGACGGATGTACGATGTATTACAACAGTTATAAATACCTTTTAAGTTAGTGAACAGTCTTAGGCTGCTGGCTGTGCGCCTCCCGTTCTCTAGGTGTGTGTGCGCATGTGGGGGTGTGTCGAGTACCGTGATCTCGCCTCTCTCTTCCGTTCACACAAAATCTCGCGATAACAGTACTAACAAAATACAGGTAGTCCCCGACTTACGAAGTAAACGCATCTTGTACAAAGTATCACATTCTCAAGGTATAAGCAAAACAAATTAAACCCAAAATATTCTAACTACTAAAAAACAAATATTAATTCCCCTTCTAATGCATAAATCTTTTTCGGCGACACTTACAATCGGGTTTCTGTGTTGTGAACCCAATGCATGTGCAGGAAGATGAGGAGAATCCGATAAAATAAGTAAAAATGTTTATTTACAAAAGAAACAAAACAAAATGCTGACGAGGCAGCTAACTTACTTTTAAATCGGATGAGACACAGAGGGAGAACGAGCATGAAGCCTTAGACAGGACAATCCAGAGATCACTGACAAAACACCACGGGGCTAAATAAATACAGACACTGACAAGGTGAAATGGCAGACACCTGCGGTGATTAGAATTAAACACAGGTGCGACAGTGCTGAATCACAGGAGGAGGAAGGGCTGGTAAGCATGAGGGAAAAACACAACATGCAGGACCAGACCCCAGAAACACTACATGGAATTGGTGATCCTCTTACCATCTTGGCTTCAGAGAGACACTGACTTCTTCTTCTTTTGTGAGGTTTTAAGGTAGCTTACATCCTTCAGGTGTATTACCGCCATATTATGGTACTATCCCTAGAACATCTGTCTTCTGGAATTACATTGATCGCTGATCATGTTCATTTTAAAAATAATCTTAAAAAATCTATAATGGACAATGAAATAAAATTGACGAAATGTATAACAGAAATCAATATACAGTAGTTTGTTAACTTTGGAATTAGTTTTTAATTCCTCTGTTTTAAAGTATTTTGTCACTTTGTAATGCTTGTAGGTTACCAGTACTTTGAATTTTTATATTGTGAATTTGTTTTTATCATAGGTATTTTATTTAGTCTTTTTATGTTTGTAAAAGCATGACTTAATTGAAATGTTTGTGTGGACCCCAGGAGAATAGTCCCTACAATAGAAACTGATGTGGATCCTTAAATGAACAAATCACTCGGATGTTTCATCTCCTAGAATCATTTTCTCTATACTTTAAATATTCAGAGCTTTGTTTGAACGTTGTCAACATCTTCTTTAAATTTCAGAATTACTTTAAAGTCCTCTTTAACAATCTTCTTGTGGACTACAGGTGTCCCTTCATCTGAACGGTTTTCTTCCAGACAGAAAACAAATCACATGATCAGGTGTCAAATGAAGTTTAATACAATCTCAGAAGAACAACATGAAAATATTCCATCACATCTACAGCTTCATGTTTGTTATGAACCCAAATACATCTCCAACTTCCTGTTTCACATCACTGAGGTTCAAACTGATCAAACAGGTTGAACTTTAGGAAGAACATCAGAGCTGCTGTTGGACCACTGAGATCTTCTCTGCTCGTATTTTTAGTTCACATTCAGTGGCAATGTATGGAAACATCTTGTCAGTGAAGGTGTGTGTGAAGGTGTGTATGTGTGTGTTTGTATCAGGATCAGAGTACGACAGCTTTCCTCCGTTCCAGTCCAGATTCATTCTGATCCTCTGGAACTTTTCACGAACTGGGAAAACTTCGTCAGGAGCTGCTGGTGACTGTGCTATGTATAAATCTAGCTCAAAACACAAACCCCATAATCCAGACCATATGGCTCCGTTCCTCTGGACTGACTCTTCTAACACACCAAGTGCCCAGAATTCAGTGTCTCCAACTTCAAAAACCCAGCTGTGATCTCCTGAGTTAAAACTCTCAGAACTCAAAACAGAACTCAATCTTAATCTCTCAGGATTATCAGGATTATCAGGAAGCTGCTCTTTGTCTCCTAGTCTCACACTGGTCAGATCTTCAGACAGGATGAGTTCTGGACCAGCAGTGTTTGGGTCCAGAATGATGGGGGTGTAGGAGACCATGTCCTTCATGTTGTTCCAGATGTTGAAGGCCAGGTTGCCCAGGTGTTTGGCCTGGTCTATCAGAGCTCCTGAGTGCAGCTGTGGATCCTCCAGCAGGGGGCAGCGCTGGACTCTTTCCACTGCAGCCTTGTAGTTGTGCAGGAAGGAGACATCTTCAGCTCTCAGCTCCTCCTCTGTGGCTCTGACTGTGTCTGAAAGAGCTGCCATCTCTCTGCTCAGAGCCTCCATCTTCTCCTTCATCATCCCTACTCTTCTGCTCCTCTTCCTCCCTCAGAGCAGCCAGCCTGGCCTCCTCTTCCTCTGTTAGAAACTGGTGAAGCTTCTTAAACTGCTTCCTTAATCTGCCTCTCTGTGAGTCGAGCCTGGACCTTCACATGTTCTGCTGTCTGATCAAACTCAGACTGAACTTTCTTCTGGACCTCCAGCTTCTCCTTCAGTGGTTTCAGGGATCTCAGCAGATCCTCTCTGTGTTCCTCTGCAGCTTCATCGATGGGTCTGAATCTGTGGTCGGTGTGTTTCTTCGAGTCTCTGCAGACGAGACAAACTGGTTCCTGATGGTCCAGACAGAAGAGCCTGAGTTTCTCAGAGTGCAGACTGCAGAGAGCCTCTGAAAGTCTCTGACGTTTCTCCTGTAAGAAGGACTCACAGAGGTTCTTCAGAGCCAGATTACAGGCTGGAGCCACATTTGAAGATCTCTTCCTACAAACAGGACACTCATGTGTTGGTTTCTCTCTCCACCAGTTCTCCAGACAGACTTTACAGAAGCTGTGACTACATGACAGAAGAACAGGATCTCTGAAGACCTCCTGACAGACCGGACAGCAGAGATCCTTCTCTGACCTGGAAGCCATTTAGACTCTGAGTGAATCTGAAAGCAGCAGACAGGAAGTGGTCAGTCATGGCTCCCCTCCTCCTCTAAAGTCTCTCAAACTGTCTCTGAATGAGTTTTTGCTCTGACTCACCTTCAGGTGGAGCAGCTGGAAGCAGAAGGTTTTCTCTCCTGCAGCTGGACTCAGAAGAAGCTGAGAGTTTGGTCTGAAGGTCTGTGTAGCATAAAGTGAATATCAGAAGGCCAGAACTGATGTTAAATGATTTATTGAAGCCGTCCGTGTCATCAACCAACTTAAGAGCAAAAACAAATTCCGACAATTAGTTATTTTACCATCAGTTGTTCTGCAGAGCTCATTACATAGTACATTTATTTACTTTAACACATTTCAAGTTACTCAGTTTACTTTAAATACAGTTACAAACCTTGTTCCACTATCGACTGAAGTTAAACTTGAGTTGTTTTTAACTTTTTCCGTGATATTTTCTGTGTTGCCGCAAAACGCGTTGCTCACTACAACGGGCCGTGAATGTCACATCCGCCTGAATGTGCGCGACATGCTGCGCGAGCCTGGCGCGAACCGGAAGTAGTAATCCACAGCGAGTCAGCGTCTCAGCGACCGGATGTTCCCGGAACAGACAGAACCAAGCGGAGAATCCTGGGTTTGAATCTGCCTGTATATACTTGAAATAAAACGCTGTTTGCTGTAGGTAAGTGAGTTTTTAAGGACCGCTATTCATGAATAAACGTAATAACCTTCAACGTGTCCGGCTTGAAGTAAATATTCTTAATTACCACGACTGCTAGCCGTTAGCCGGCTAGTAGCTCCGGTGCTAAATCGGCGAACATTAGCTAACCATTTGTTGACATTCCTTTCCGTAAAAACAGCTGTATGGTGGTTGGGCTGACACGTACATTTTATAACCCTGTTGATTAAATTTCAACAGGGTTGAAGAAACATTCTGTAAAATCAGCTGGAACGGGGCGTTATGGGTGCGCCTCCACTACTCTGCTCCAAACTACACATCATAACACGAAGCTTCTTTATTAATATGTTAGGAGAGCATTTTGAGGATATGAGCGTGAGATTTTAATGTGAAGGTCTGGACATTGTGAGTAATAAAAACCGGTCTGTTAAAGCTTACAAAAATGGCTCACTCAGCTTCATGTCCCTTTTATTACAATGATATTACCAACAAGAATGAGTCATTGTTTATCTCTGGGCTGCATTGTAATTAAATAAATACATTTAAACATCCCTGAAGTAATCTTCCCAGTGGATTAATAAAGTTTAATCAAGTTATCTGTAATTTGTCAAGTCAATTTTATTTATATAGCACAGTTAAAACAGATAAACTGTTATCAAGGTGCTTCACACACACAACATAAAAGAGGTTTAAAAAATTACAGAACAGTATCACACACTAATGGTAAAAGTTATGATATTAACAGCAGTAAAATTATAATAAAAATGTATAAGAACAACATTAAAATGAAAACACAGTAAAAAATATATATATATACACACACAAACACACACACACATTTCTACACATAGGGATGAAAGCATGAGCCTGAAGGTGAGAGGTAAATTGTGGGATGTATCCTTGGTGCTGTCATGGACCAACATGTCCGTGAACGCAGCACGTGGAATGAAAACAACCTGTGAACGTGATTTCTCTTGTTTTCATGCACAGACAGACATGGACGCGTGATGAGGCTGATGTTGGAGACAGCAGCCCCCGCCTGCCTGCTGGCTCTCATTCAGACACCTCACCTCTACAAAATAGAAACATGGCAGCAGACTGACGCTGTCCTTGGTCAGGACTCCCTTCCCTCGTGCAGACATCATGGTGCTCCAAACAGATCCTGCTGTGCGTAAAGAAGAACAAGTGCGTCCTGCAGGGATCAGGGTCGCTCCATGAGATCCCCTCTGTCCTCTTGGTGATGAGAAGAAGCCGCTCTGCGCATGTGCGCCTGCCAGCTGTCAGCTGGGAAGCGGAGGAGAGACGGCGCATGCGCACTGAGAGGCAGCGACGCCAGCTCCTGTTTGATGCTGACCCTGACATGACATGTCAGTCAGCTCCTCTGCCACAGCCTCTGAGCCAAACAGCAGCTGGCGGTCCACAGAGGAGCCAGTTTATATTCACATCACGACACTGGACGATCTGCAGTCAACCATCTTAATATTATATGAAGCAATTCTTTTTATTCAGTAAATTATTAGTAAATATTATAATATTATGCAATTGGTATGTCCCCGATCACTGGAGTTTTAAAAGTAAATGTTTGTTGTCCATGAGATAAGTTTTTTTTTTTTAAAGTGGGCAGCACGGTGGCACAACTGGTAGAGCTGCTGCCTCTCAGCGAGCAGGTCCTCGGTTCAAATCCCGGTCTGGGGGCATTTCTGGGTGGAGTTTGCATGTTCTCTCCGTGCATGCGTGGGTTTTCTCCGGGTGCTCCGGTTTCCTCCCACAGTCCAAAAACATGCATGTTAGGCTGATTGGTGACTCTAAATTGACCCTGAGTGAGACAGGTCCCTCTTGTAAATGAGTCCCCGTGGCTCAATGAGGCTAGCCTGTATAAATAAAGGTTGAATTGAATTTTTAAAGTAAACCTAAATGTTTTTGGTGTAAGATATTCAAGTGAGCAGGACTGTGGAGAAGAGCAGAGGAAGGAGCAGTTTAATCCACCACCAGATACATTGGAGGAGCCGCGGGGTGGACAATGGGGGCCTTAGCCACCACAGATTACATTAATCTTCAGCCACCCCAGGAGCCACCCTAATCATTTGAAGAAACTATCATTTGAACCCTTGAATTGTTCTCTAACTTAATGTTCCTCAGGGGAAAAATCCTCCTCTGTAGGGATGGCACCATCTAGTGGGCATCCCTTGTCTGTGCACCATTGTGTCGCCTCATTTGTTTGGAGACTGATTTCCTCCTTATGTTGCCAGGTGTTTGTAATCACGTCGTGTCTTGTCTGTGTGTATATATAGTCTGTGAGAGTCTTGTCCTTTGTTGTGTCATCATTGGGTATATCCTGTCCTGTCAAATCCTTCCAGTCTGTCCTGATTCCTGTTCCCTGTTTGAGTAAGTTTACGTTGCCACGCCAGCCATTTTGATTGATTATTATTATTAAAAAGTATTTATTTTTGTAATCCTCGAGTCCTGAGTCTTGCCTGCAACAATTGGGTTCTTTTCCTGTCCTGACCTGCCTGAAACCCTGACATCCTCCTCACTTTACTGTTTAAAAATAATGTTTTTATTTAATTTATTCCCACAAAAGAAATCAGTCTTTTCTAACTATCTGAGCATAAAATAAAAATATGAAATTTAAATGACATCCTGATGAGAGGTTCAATCCAGAGAGACCAGACTGAGGGCAACAGACTCACTAAAGTCCTGAGGCAACTTCTGTTGGGATTTGTCGCTGGATAAATAAAAAATACATTTAGGAAAGTGTTTTATTTACAGTGACTTAGTATTTACAAATGTAGAGCAGGGGGACCTGGGAAACAAAGGGAAGGAGGAAGAGAGTGAGCTGGATGCAAGGAGGGATGGTTGGTTAGAGAACAGGTTGTTTAGCTCTTACTGGAAAATGTTTGGATTGCGGCTCTGAGAGGAGGTTAGAGGATTCAGACAGGTTTGGGTCGAGATGAGCAGGAGGATCGTAGAGGGTTGATGAGCGAGCGGCTGAATGGTGGAGGAGCAGCTGAAGATAAGACATGATGAAGGCTGCCACAGGAACCTGCTGCAATACCATCCATCCATTTTCTTCCGCTTATCCGGGGTCGGGTCGCGGGGGTAGCAGCCTAAGTAGGGAGGCCCAGACTTCCCTCTCCCCAGCCACTTGGAGCAGCTCCTCTGGGGGAATCCCAAGGCGTTCCCAGGCCAGCCGAGAAACATAGTCCCTCCAGCGTGTCCTGGGTCTTCCTCTGGGTCTCCTCCCGGTGGGACATGCCCGGAACACCTCACCAGGGAGGCGTCCAGGAGGCATCCTAACCAGATGCCCGAGCCACCTCAACTGGCTCCTCTCGATGTGGAGAAGCAGCGGCTCTACTCCGAGTCCCTCCCGGATGACTGAGCTTCTCACCCTATCTCTAAGGGAGAGTCCAGACACCCTGCGGAGAAAACTCATTTCAGCCGCTTGTATCCGAGATCTTGTTCTTTCGGTCATAACCCAAAGCTCATGACCATAGATGAGGGTGGGAACGTAGATCGATCGGTAAATTGAGAGCTTTGCCTTTTGACTCAGCTCTCTCTTCACCACGACAGACCGGTACAGCGCCCGCTTCACTGCGGATGCTGCACCTATCCGCCTATCGATCTCACGCTCCAGTTTTCCCTCATTCGTGAACAAGACCCGAGATACTTAAACTCCTCCACTTGGGGCAGGACCTCCTCCCCGACCCGGAGAGGGCATGCTACCCTTTTCCGGCTCAAGACCATGGCCTCGGATTTGGAGGAACTGATCCTCATCCCGGCCGCATCACACTCGGCTGCAAACCGCTCCAGCGAAAGCTGTAGATCACGATCTGATGAAGCCAATAGGACCACATCATCTGCAAAAAACAGAGAAGTGATTCTAAGGCCACCAAAACGGATCCTCTCAACACCTTGGCTGCGCCTAGAAATTCTGTCCATAAAAGTTATGAACAGAATCGGTGACAAAGGGCAACCTTGGCGGAGTCCAACTCTCACCGGAAACGAGCCTGACTTACTGCCGGCAATGCGGACCAAGCTCTGACACCGGTCGTACAGGGACCTAACAGCCCATATCAATGGGCCTGGTACCCCATACTCCCGGAGTACCCCCCACAGAACCCCCCGAGGGACGCGGCCAAATGCCTTTTCCAAGTCCACAAATGGATGGTTGCTGCTGCAATACCACAAAATTAATTTAAAATAAAGTTGTTTGCTTTAAAAAACAAACGACACGTTTCAGTTTTGTAAAGGGGGAGTGGTGGCGCAGAGGCTAGAGAAGGTGAGCTCCTGATCAGAAGGTCGCTGGTTCAACTCCCCGGACAGACATCAAAATATGGGTGTGAAAGGTGGAACACCCATGCCTGCCGCCACCATGTGTCCCCAAGCAAGGCCCACAACACCTCCATCCACCATCACTGAGATGAACTTCACTAAAGTCCATCTGAGGGAGCGGTGGTGGTGGCAGCCTCAAGAACCTGTGAGTGACTGTGGACGATGGTGTAAAACAAGGTGTCATCGACGTAGAGGTGAGCACTTGTGGCTGAAGAATTACTTTGATGACTGTAGGAAAACATTGAAAGGTGTATGTCATGAAGATCCACTCAGCAAAGCGGGCCATCAGAACCTGCAGGACATTTATTATAAAAGGTGCAGGTTGAAAGCTGAGAAGATCCTCAAACAACCCAACCACCTGGACAGTCACTGCTCTCTGCTGCCATCACACTGAAGGTTTCACTGTCCGAGAGCCAAGGAGGAGGAGGAGCTTCTTCCCTCACAGTATACACATGCTCAACTCTGATCAGCTGAAGGAAGAAAGATCCAACCATCCATCCATCAAACCATCCAGAAATCATCCATCCAACCATCACACCATCCAGCCATCCATCCAACCAACCATCAAACCTTCCATCCATTCATCAAACCATCCATCATCCATCCAACCATCAAACCATTCATCAAACCATCCATCATCCAACAAACTATCCAACCATCCATCCAACCATCCATCCAACCATCCAGCCATCCATCCAACCATCACACCATCCAGCCATCCATCCAACCAACCATCAAAACTTCCATCCATTCATCAAACCATCCATCATCCATCCAACCAACCATCAAACCATCCATCAAACTATCCAACCATCCATCCAACCATCCAGCCATCCATCAAACCATCCATCCATCAAACCATCCAGCCATCCATCCATCCATCAAACCATCCATCATCCATCCATCCATCAAACCATCCAGGCATCCATCCATCCATAAAACCATCCATCTTCCAGCCAACCATCCAACCATCCATCATCCATCCAACCAACAAACATCCAGCCATCCATCCAACCATCCAACATCCATCCATCATCCAACCATCAAATCATCCATCCATCCATCAAACCATCCATCATCCATCTATCCATCTATCATACATCAAACCATCATTATCCGCCCAACCATCAAACCATCCATCCATCCATCACACCATCCATCCAACCATCCATCTTCCATCCAGCCATCAAACCATCCATCCATTCATCACACCATCCATCATCCATCCAACCATCAAACCATCCATCTTCCATCCAGCCATCAAACCATCCATCCATCCAACCATCCATCCATCAGTCCAACTATCCATTCATCCATCATCCATTTATCCATCCATCCATCCACTTTTTAATTAGACCTTTATTTATACAGGTTAGTTCCCATTGAGCCTCGACGACTCTTTTACAAGATGCAGATGAGAAAAAGAGAACATGAGGGGTGAAGAAGCCAAAAAAAAAAAAATCATGTCTCACACCATGTCCTGACTGGGGCACAGTACAAAAGTACAAAAAAAGACCTCACAATATGAAACAGTAACGCACAATGACATTATAACACATTTATGCATGGAGGTCTACAAAGGCGTTGAGTTTTCATTCAACCTTTATTTATACAGGCTAGCCTCGTTGAGTCACGGGGACTCATTTACAAGAGGGACCTGTCTCACTCACACCAAACAACCATCCACTCTCACACTCACACCTAGGGTCAATTTAGAGTCACCAATCAGCCTAACAAGCATGTTTTTTGGTCTGTGGGAGGAAACCGGAGTACCCGGAGGAAACCCACGCATGCACGGGGAGAACATGCAAACTCCACCCAGAAAGGCCCCGGACCGGGATTTGAACCGGCAACCTTCTCGCTGAGAGGCAGCAGCTCTACCAGTTGTGCCACCGTGCTGCCCTCCAGTTGTCCATGGACACTCCAGAAGTTCCAAAGTTCTGATAAGATCTATCAGTGCCACAGTTCTGATAAGGCCACAGAAGTTCTCTGGGGTGGGGGGACAGGCAGAGCTTCCAGTTTATGTTTCCTCCAGGAGCAATTTGAGATAAGTTGGCCTGTCCAAGACCAGCAGGGAGACCAAATTCAGATAAACAACAATTGTTTGGGCCGCTAGACTCTGTTTTCTGTCTGCCTTCAGTTCTGCTGGTTCACGCAATGGTGAATCCAAACAGCCAGAATTAGTGGACATGCCGCCCAGTCCGTGCTCATTAGCTTAGGTTGAATCCTTCATGCCGGTGAGTTCCAGGAGCCACCAGTGGCCTATGATTCTCAGAAATTGTGTCCAGCTTGCGGTTGAGCTGGTTAACCATATGAGTCTGAGAGCTCAAGATACAAATCAATAAGGCTGGCGGCTTCACCGTGGACCAAACTGCTGCCAGTGTCTTCCTAATTTGTTGACATCCTAGAGATCCGCTGATTCTAAAAAGCAGAAACCCTGTTATCATAAATTCAATAATGGACACATCTTCTACGTCCTCCATGGACAGCTCAGATATGAACCTCATCTTCTACTCCCCCACCCAGGAATCAATGACATACCCAGCTGCGTGTGTCCATTCGGGGCATGAGGGTTCTCCAGCACCCTGTCGTCTGGTGGAATTTTTTTAAATTTACGCTGAGGGACCAGCTGACCAAATCCATCCATCCATCCAGCCATCCATCTATCCATACAAATATACATCTATACAATACATCCATCCAACATTCATCCATCCATCCATCCATCCATACGTACATACATACATACATACATACATACACCCATCCATCTATCCATACATTCATCATCCATCCATCCATCCATGCAATTTGAGTGTGTGTTATTTTCATTACTATTTGCTGATCTTTACAGGAACAATGACACATTTCTCTACATATTATGCATGATGTGCATGTGACAAATAAAGTTGATCTTATCTTTAATGAAGAGCCAAGCCCTCGCCAGGTGTTATGCTGACTCCACACCTGGTCAGACCCCACTTTAACGATGTTGATGGTTGTTGGTTGAGGATCCAGGGAGCAGGTGACACTGTTCTACCATCTGTTCTGAGCTGAGCGGCTCCATTTTGGAATAGCTACTGTATTTGTGTGGAAAAGGAAATTATCTCAGTCTGTGATGAACAGACAGTGTTGCCTGAACACACCTGAAGTGTTTTGCTTCTGACCATTTAAGTGTTTTCATTCAGAAAAACTGTCTGTTCATCACAGACTGAGATAATTTCCTTTTCCACACAAATACAGTAGCTATTCCAAAATGGAGCCGCTCAGCTCAGAACAGATGGTAGAACAGTGTCACCGGCTCCCTGGATCCTTAACCAACAACCATCAACATCAACCCATCCGCATTCCCTACTCGTCATACGTGTGACGCTTGGGCACAACCGCGTCGTACATTTGACACGGAGGGGTCAGCCGTTTCATCATTATTTGGTGTGCAGGGAAATGGTAAGTTGTGATGGTGTCTTAGTGGACATGTTGGTTCAGGGTGTCCACCACCAGGTGTTCTTCAGCCTGTCTGTCTTCCACTTGGTGTCCAGCGCAGGGCTGTGCATGTGAAGTTACCTGGCTCTTTCCTCTTCCACCTTCTCCTCCTCGTGATGGTCTTCATGCTGCCTTGATGGAAACGATCAAGCAACTATTCACCATGAGGAAAATAAGAAGCTTAGAACTTGGGGAAGAGGCTGATGAGCAACAGTGACTGAGAGCTAGAGGAAGCTAAGCTAACAGAAAACAACTAAACACATGGTGAACAATGAAACCCAAACACCCAGAACACCCGACACCCTGACACCCTGCTGCCATCTGATGATCCAGGCTTCAACAGCTCAGCTTTCGCACGGTTTTTTCCACGGCTCCATGTCAGCTGTTCAGGTAAACAACTCCACCTGGTGTGTCTGAGTCCCGTCATACATTCTGCAACATCTGTTGCTTTGTGTCGTCACTAAATGTAGACTGACTTTATAACTCATATTTTTAGCATTTTTTTTTTTGTATTTATTTATTTGTTCATTTCAAATTTAAAACACAAAAAATATATTTACAAAACCATGTTAAGAAGAAAAAAATTTTAAATGAAAGGAAGCGGAAGAAGAAAAAATATTATAATATCTGCCCCTTCTTTAAACAAAATCAATTCAAACAATCAATTTTAAACAATAATTATCCATGAACCAATTCTGTAACTTATTACAATTCACGGATTTATGGTATTTATCATTTTAACCATTTATATATATATATATTTTAAGTGTTCACTCTTAATCATTATCTTAAATTTGAACACAGACGTAGCCTTTTTAACATAATTATCCAAACCATTCCATAGACCTATGCCCTGTATTAAAGTAGACCGACCCCTAAAACTTGTTCTATAACGTGGTTTAACAAAAATGTCTGTTCCCTTAAGATTATAACAACTTTTCCTCTTTACAAAATGTTTTTGAATATTTGGAGGTAGTGTTTGATTCTGTGCTTTATACATTAATAAAAAAAATTATATTCCACCAGATCATAGAACTTCAATAGTTTCATTTTAGAAAACAATATATTAGATGGATGACAGTAATGCACTCTTGTTATGATTCTTATAGCTCTTTTCTGTAAGATAATAATAGGCTTTGTTATAGTTCTGCACGCTGTTCCCCAAACATCAACAGAGTAATTCAAATGTGGTACAATTATTGCATTATACAGCAAATACAAGGCTTTATCGTTCAATAAGTCTTTCCCACTGTATAATACAGCCATGGATTTAGATATATGAACCATTACATGGTTAGAATGAGGCACTTGAGCTATGATTTCAGGTTAAAATACAAAGTACACACAAACACATAGGTCCTGTTTAGAAAAACATCTTTATAATGTGTCAGATGATGAAATACTGTTTACATGTGATCATGATATGTTAAATATCACCCGCTGTCTTTCACATCAGGGACTCACACTCAGATCATCTGGTGGTGACCAAATCATTCTGTAAATAAATACCACACCACGTTCAGTACGTTATGAGGCTAGAGTTGGCTGACAGTCTGGTGGCTGAGGCAACAGGTTTATTCATTTTTATTTCTTTATTTTATTAAGAAAAACGATTTACAAACAAACCAAGGCAAACAGTGTTAAAACAAAGTGACACTTAGGTTTCACAGGTTGAGTTATAGATTCAAACAATATGAAATAATACAAAAACTCAGTTCAGTTTATTTATATAGTGCCATGTCTCAACAGAAGTCATCGCAGGACACTGACCAGAATAAAACTGAGCATATGAGTGCAGCTACAGCGTGCGCTCTCAGGACATTATTACCTGCGGTGTCCCCTCAGGACTGACCTGGACTAATGCTGCGTTCCAGTAACCTCGTATTGTGGTATTAAGGGTCTTCTCCTACTCCGCTCCTGTTCTTACAAAAAGATCTGAAGCTCTCGACCTTGACCTCTCTAAGTGGCTTCAAACATCTGTTTCTCATTTATTCTTCTCAATTTATAAGCTTCTTTTATGGTTGTCTTGTCATCTTTGTTTAAATCAGGTCTCTCTTGTAAATGAGTCCGCGAGGCTCATTGAGACTAACCTGTATAAATAAAGGTTGAAAGGAACAAATGAAAGAGGTTTATATCAAATCAAAGTTGTTCAACAAAGTATAAAGTTGTTGAGGCAACAGGTCCAGAGAGAAACCCTAGTCTCCATATTTCCGATTGTCCGTGAAACACCCACGGGAACCACTGCTGCGCATGCGCTGTAACTGCTGGCCTTCAGGGAGCAGAGGGAGCGGACCATGAGCGGACGGGGTGAGTGCAGGAAGCGTCGCGGGGAGTCTCCTGGTGTCCCGAGGGTGCGGATCCTGGCTGAAGTCCCGGAGCTGTCCAAGGTAGGAAGTCCTCACCTGTCCCCGCAGCTCTTCCTGAGGACAGGAAAGCTTTTCTACCTGTCGGGTTCACACACCTGGACGGAGCTCCGCCTGTTTTAAACAGGTAAACATATCGCGCGCGAACGCGAGGTTTGTCTGTCTGTTAGCAAAATATCTCACCGGACGGATTTTAATTAAACTTAAAGAACTTTATGATTAGTCAGAGATCTACAACACCTGAAGTTTTGCTGCAGCCACATAAATAATTTTTATCTATTTAAAGTATTCATAAAAACAACAACAACAACAACAACAACAACAACAACAACAACAACAGTAACAACAAAATACAAAACAATCCCATAAACAATAAGAATACAAAATATAAAATGTATGTATAAGATGTTGAAATATTTGCTCAATACGGAAGCGTAGTGATGACACCTGTAGAAATTTTTTGGGGGGCTTATCACGTTATTACGTGATACATATCACGTTATTACGTGATAATATCACGTTATTACGTGATACGTATCACGTTATCATGTGATACGTATCACGTTATTACGTGATACGTATCACGTTATTATGTGATAATATCACGTTATTACGTGATACGTTATTACGTGATACGTATCACGTTATTATGTGATAATATCACGATATTACGTGATACGTATCACGTTATTATGTGATAATATCACGTTATTACGTGAATACGTATCACGTTATTACGTGATAAGTATAGATGTCCATCCACATGGTATCAGCACCATTACCCATAATGCAAGTTCGCCCATACGCTTGTTTTTGCCTGCACAATGGCTAATTTACAGAATTTCATCAAGTTTTACTTCATGCTTGGTCTAAAACATGGAGAGATACTGATGATGCTTCGCACTGTGGATGACATCATCATCAGTATGCGCACTCTGAGAAGAATCCTGAGCAGAATGGGACAGTTCAATAGTTAAAAATAAACAAAAAGGCACATCTAACCGCATTTTAGGAGAGAATATAAACAAAGTAACATAACACAGCTTTCAGAGTTTAATAAACAATGATAAATTGCTAATTTGAAATAATATGGAGCAATGAAACATGTTAGTGTACTGTAATATGTAAAAAAACAAAAGAGTTGCCTGGGAGAGTCTGTCCATATGACAGCTATCAGTCGTACACAGCACAAATCTGGCCTTTATTGAAGAGTGTCAAGAAGAAAGCTATTTCTCAAAGATATCCTTAAGAAAATGTTGTTTCAAGTTTGTCACAAGCCACCAGGGAGACACACCAAGCATGTTGGGCAGCACGGTGGCACAACTGGTAGAGCTGCTGCCTCTCAGCGAGAAGGTTGCCGGTTCAAATCCCGGTCCGGGGCCTTTCTGGGTGGAGTTTGCATGTTCTCCCCGTGCATGCGTGGGTTTCCTCCGGGTACTCCGGTTTCCTCCCACAGACCAAAAAACATGCTTGTTAGGCTGATTGGTGACTCTAAATTGACCCTAGGTGTGAGTGTGAGAGTGGATGGTTGTTTGGTGTGAGTGAGACAGGTCCCTCTTGTAAATGAGTCCCCGTGACTCAACGAGGCTAGCCTGTATAAATAAAGGTTGAATGAATGAATGAATG
>JBBPBX010061076.1:0-17808 GCA_038048925.1 Garcialebias charrua
TTGAATTGTGTCCCTCCTCCCTGCAGGCTCCATTCCCATAAAGCAGGGGTGTCAAAGTCAAATACACCGAGGGCCAAAAAAACAAATTTGCTACAAGCCAAGGGCCGGACTGGTTCAATGTTTATTATAAGGAGGTGATAGAAGTTTTTTTTCTTCTTTCTGCACTCTTTTCATTCAATGTTTTTTTTAATGAATTTGTTTTATTTTGTCTCTTTTAAATGAATGAATAAATGAATTAAATAAAATATTAAATAAAGCCTCAATAAACACTTATGATCAATAACTCATGTGAATAATGCAGAATACCATCCTGATTTATGCTCAATAATCCAGGTGAATAACACAGAATAACATCCTGATTTATGCTCAATAATCCAGGTGAATAACAGAATAACATCCTGATGCATGCTCAATAATCCAGGTGAATAACACAGAATAACATCCTGATTTATGCTCAATAATCCAGGTGAATAACACAGAATAACATCCTGATGCATGCTCAATAATCCAGGTGAATAACACAGAATAACATCCTGATGCATGCTCAATAATCCAGGTGAATAACACAGAATAACATCCTGATTTATGCTCAATAATCCAGGTGAATAACAGAATAACATCCTGATTTATGCTCAATAATCCAGGTAAATAACAGAATAACATCCTGATGGATGATCAATAATCCAGGTAAATAACACAGAATAACATCCTGATTTATGCTCAATAATCCAGGTGAATAAAAGAATAACATCCTGATTTATGATCAATAATCCAGGTAAATAACACAGAATAACATCCTGAATTATGCTCAATAATCCAGGTGAATAACAGAATACCGTAACACCCTGATGCATGCTCAATAATCCAGGTAAATAACACAGAATAACATCCTGATTTATGATCAATAATCCAGGTGAATAATGCAGAATAATAAACGCTTCTTTCATAACTTCTCCATCACTGAAAGACTTCTTATGTTGAGCCAGGATGCAGCTAACACGGTAGGAGGCGATCGTAGCAACCTTACCTTTTGTGCTGGGCTGAGTGAAGATCGATTGCTGTGCTGCAAGCTTGTGTTTTAGCTCCCGCATGTTCTGAGTCCATAAACAACTTTTAGGAGGGAAATCTGTCTCAAACAGTTTGTGCATCGTCTTGAAATGCCGCTCCAAGTTACACTTTTTGGGCAAGGCAACGCTCGAATTACAGATGAGGCAAATAGACTTCGAATTAGAATAAACAAAAAAATACTCCTCCTCCCACTCTGTGTGAAAATAATAAGTTTTCGTTTGCTTGTTTGCTAGTTCTGCAGCATCCATGTTTACTTCGCACCGATAGCTCCACTGCTGTCTTAAAGTCTCGTCAGTCACTGCACCCAAAACTCGCGAGACTATGTCTGTGAGAAAACAAGATGGGGAGGGCTGAGGAAAGTGTTGCTGCGCATTGGAATATCGTCACTTCTCCCACCCCCCACCTCCACCACTTCTGCCGGAGTTAGAATGAAGCTGAGCACCTCCACCACTTCAGCCGGAGTTAGAATGAAGCTTAGCAGCGGACATTTCACCTTGTTAACAGCTGAGAGCCGGCTGCCGGTGTTCTGTGGCTTGCGGGCCGGCTCTAATAGTTATTAAATATCATCCAGGGGGCCATAAATAATTGTTTTGAGGGCCGGATCTGGCCCGCGGGCCGCCACCTTGACATATGTGCCATAAAGGGAGCTAGCTCCCTTTATGTGAAAGGGAGACAATTCAACTCACTCCTTCATCTTTAAAAACTGTGTTAGGATAGGCTAAGTGCTTGGTGACTGTACAGTACTGTACATTTATCTATTTTAGGGATGGGAACAATCCGATATCGGTATTAGTATCCAATAACAACATAGTTTCAGTATCTGGTATCGGTTCCAACCTACCGATATTTTCCGATCCAGTTTCAAAGAGTATTTATGTTCAATCACAAGCTAAGACTGCTTTAACAGTGTGTGAGTTAAACCCAATGATGACACTTTGGACCTCACAACAGGAAAAACTTAAACTTTAGCAGCTAACAGGAGGCATGTCCTCACCCCACACGTCCTTCTTACTCATGGTTCAGTTGGACAAACTAAAAAAAATGCTAAGCATGATGGGAAATACAACACAGCCACTCCCTTAACAGTAAGGCAGTGGATTTTGTTCTCTTTCTCATAATGCTTAGCAGTATTTTAGTTTTGAAAACTAAAAAAATGCTAAGCATGATGGGAAATACAACACAGCCACTGCCTTACTGGTTAAGGGAGTGGCTGTGTTGTATTTCCCATCATGCTTAGCGTTTTTTTAGTTTTTCCAACTAAACCATGAGTAAGAAGGACGTATGGGGTGAAGACATGCCTCCTGTTAGCTACAAAAATTTGTGAGGTTCCTGTGGTTAGGTTCAGAGAGTCTTCATTGGATGTCTCGCACTGTGTTGAAATAAATGTTCTCAATTCAAAATCTTCATTATACACAGTTGTATACTTGAACGGTATCGGATCGGGAAAGTATCGGTATCGATCGATACCCAGTTTTAAAGTATCGGATCGGAAGTGAGAAATGTGGATTGGTGCATCCCTAATCTATTTATAAATAAAAAACAATAAAAAAATAAAAATACTGTATATACTGTATATTTTTAATAAATAGATAAATGTACAGTACTGTACAGTCACCAAGCACTTAGCCTATCCTAACACAGTTTTTAAAGATGAAGGAGTCAGTTGAATTGTCTCCCTCCTCCCTGCAGGCTCCATAGGGAGCTTGCTCCCTTTATGTGAAAGGGAGACAATTCAACTTATTCCTTCATCTTTAAAAACTGTGTTAGGATAGGCTAAGTGCTTGGTGACTGTCCAGTACTGTACATGTATTCATTTATAAAAAATAAAAAAAAGTAAAAAAAAAAAAAAAATTTTTTTTTTTAATGAGATGCATGCTCTTAAGTCCGGGACCTCGTAAGTCAAGAGCGCTCGTAAGTCGGGGACTACCTGTACTGTTAGCTGTGTTTGTTAGCAAGATAAGTCAAGAACCATAGGACAGATTTTTATCAAACTTACAGAAAGTAATCACTGTATGGACATTTACAAGTGACTAGCTTTATGAGATGTTTGAGATAAAAAAATGATTTTTTTTATAGACGTAAACGTGTCGCGGCTAGCCTCGTTTTATTTCCGTGTATATTTTAGCAAATAGCTCATAAACCACTCGGCTGATTTTCTTTCAGCTTACAGAAAGTAATTATTTGGTGTTCATTTACAAACTGTTAGCTGTTGGAGTTATTTGAGATAAAATTCGATGTTTTATAGACGTAAACGTGTCGCGTTAGCCTCGGTTATTTTTCTGCTACTATTTGTCTAAATAGTTCATAAACCACACTGCAGATTTTCTTGAAACCTACAGAAAATAATTATTTGGTGTTCATTTACAAACTGTTAGCTGTTGGAGTTGTTTGAGATAAAATTCGATTTATTTATATAATTTATTTTCGCAACGCACGTGATGGTTTGGAAGACGTCAAAGCGAAACAATTTAAATCCAGCAGATTTGACCATTTTGTGAATTTATTAAGGAACGGTTAAGCTCAGGAACCCTTGTGCTATAATGTCAGTTATAATTTTTAGCAAACAAATAATTGTTTTTACCGTGTTAATCGAAAAAAATTCCGGAAACCCATCAAATTTCTTTCCGGCAGTTCCTGATCTTCCATCACAACTTCTTATTAACTCTGTTCCTGTGTCAAATAAGCATGAGATCCTGAACTGTTTAAACAGACATTTTGTTGATTGTAGTTCTTTATTTGATACAGTTACCAATGGGAAATCAGCCTCTTCTCTTAAAAGTCAAACATCTAAAAACCAAATCTCTCCTACAAGACAATCTTCAGTAAATCAAACATATTCTCTTTCTCCATTCTCAGTGAAATAAATACACTATTAAAATCCGGTTCCGGCGAGGTCAGGAGCGGCAGCACCTCTGGTCTCTCTGAGTCTTTTATCATCTAACTGACCCGTTTTTTCAAATTGGACCAAAGCTGGTCCATCTTCCATCTGAATTCGGTGTTCAGTAACTCAGAGAGCCGGACGGGACCGTTCAAAAAAATTCTGTCGGACCAGGTTCGGAAGCTTCACCCCATCGGTCATTCTTGCCCGGCCAGGTGAGCCCTAAAGCCGGAGAGCCGCCCACGAAGACCCGGTGTTTCTTCTGCCACTCACTGGACCCCGTTTGAACGTCCCACCTGGATCTGCGGTTCTCCTGTGGTTTCTCCTGGTTTTCAACAACATTAGCAGGGAAGTTTTTTACTTTTGCTGATTTTTTCTGCTGTCCTTTGTTGACCTCGTGGCGTGGGAGGAAGAAAGCGTACCTGGTGCGTGAGCGTGGGGAGGTGTTTTTGACTGGACCAGAACCGAACCGAACTGGCTGTGGGGACATCACCTACATTAAGTCCACATTAAGTCTGTTTCACCTCCGTGGAACCTGAGCCCATCTGCGCGCGTGTGCTTGCAGCTGACTGGACCCGACTGGAGCTGCGCTCTCTCTGCTCTGTGCTCACACGCGCGTTCATCTGAGGGACGTGCGGATGTTTGAACTGCTGCTGAAATAATTCTGGAGCTGAGAGGTTCTGTTAGGCTTCAGTTTGAACTGCTGCTGAAATAATTCTGGAGCTGAGAGGTTCTGTTAGGCTTCAGCCCCTCTGGACTTGCTGTGTTTTTTTCTGGAGATGGCTTTTTTTTCTTTTTTTTTTTAAAGAACCTCATTTGTTGTTGTGAGCTCAACAATAAACATCTTACCTGCTGCAGATAACTTTAAAGAGCCTCATTTCGTTGTTGTGGGCTGTTTGTGGATCAAACGAGCGGAGAGTGAAGCGCGGAGGATCTGGATCGTCGCTGTTTGGTGCCTGTTTTCACACCGAGAGCTGTTTGTGGATCAGACGAGCAGAAAGTGAAGCGCGGAAGAGAGCTGTTTGTGGATCAGACGAGCAGAAAGTGAAGCGCGGATGATCAGGATCGTCGCTGTTTGGTGCCTGTTCCACACTGTTGGGGAGCTACTTGTGGATCAGACGGGCGGAGAGAATCGTGCGCCGCTGAGGATCAGGAGCTGCTGTTGTTTGGTGCTGTTCACGCTGTTGTCCCTTTGCTGTCCTGATACAGGCTACAATCATGCCCTTAATTTTAAGAGGCATTTCTGGCATCACACTCTGCTGTTTGCTGCAAATTGCTTGTTTCTACCCGTTGATTCTGGATCCAGCTTGTGTTAACCAGGACCACATCCATTCATATTCACAGGGGGGCTGGATCCCCTATCACACAAACTGTAGTTGGGCCTCCTCAAAGGAACTGTTTGCACACTTAAATTGTGACGCTTTATGGTCAGAGACTTTTCTGCATCATTCATATTACTGTCATTATTTTCAGTTCTCAGACTACCTGGAATCACTGAATCTTATCAACTCATCTGGATCTGCCCATCACTGCGACTTTCATTGTTTTTGGGCTCTGAATGATCGTGTCTTCATTAATGTTTCACATGGTTCAATTATGGGGGCAAAATGTCACACTGTTAACTCCTGTAATTACACATCACTGACAAAGAAGTCAAGTAAATGTCTGATATTAATGTTGTTATTGATCTCAGGGATTCAGCCAAACCCAGGGCCAATCACTAACTACTGTACACCTAATGAGTTTAAAAATATTTCAGGTCTCCGTTTTCTGCATGTAAACGCTCGTAGCCTTCTAAAAAAACTTGATGAATTGAAAATCCTAATCACTTCTTCTGGGGCAGATGTGATCGTTATCTCTGAAACTTGGCTCAACAATTCTGTTTTGAAAAATGACTTGGCAATCAATGAATTTAAGATCTATCGTTGTGATCGTAATACAAGGGGAGGTGGAGTCGCTATTTACATCAGAGATTCTTTGGCTGCCAGGATTGCATCTAAAAAAACAATCGCAAACCAGTTTGAGGCTTTAGCTGTGAACATCACTTTGAAAGGAGGTCAGCCCTTAACTGTTGTTGGATGTTATCGTCCCCCCTCCGCAACACCTGAAGCTCTGTCCTCCCTGACTGAATTCATAGGAAATTTAAAACACAATGAGATTGTTATGGCTGGAGATTTCAACATTGATTGGAATAAGTCGACCCCCCTCTGTGATAAATTCAAGGAATGTTGCCTATCTCTCAATCTAACACAACTTATCGATTCTCCCACCAGACCAAACATAAAATGTCCCGAAAAATCTTCTACCTTAGATCTGTTTTTCACAAATGCACCTCACAAATTTCCTGGTATAGGTGTATTTGCCAACGTTTTGAGTGATCATTCCATAATAGCAGCTCTTAGATCTACTAAACTTCCACCTGCTAAGCCCAGAATAATTAAAAAAAGGGATTTGAAACGTTTCAGTGAACAGTCATTCCTTTGGGATCTATCCCACTTTGATTGGCAACGTATCCTACAAATCAATGACGTGAACACCGCTTGGAACTATTTTCACAATAGTTTCATTCACTTTGTAAACAAACACGCACCTTTCCGGCAGTTCAGGATAAAGAGCCGTGACAGCCCCTGGTTTACTCCTGAACTAGCTGATCTCCTACACTGGAGAGATCATCTTTGGGCCGCAGCAAGAAAATCACACTCAGACACTGATTGGTTGAAATTTCGGCAGCTAAGGAATAAATGCACAACTGCCATCAAAGCCGCAAAACGTAACTACTTCTTATCTCAGACCTCCAAAAATCTAAATGATCCAAAAAAATTCTGGAAAACCATTAAATCTCTCTCAGGCACCCCCCAATCATCTGACCTCCCATCACAATTTCTTGTTGACTCTGTTCCTGTGTCAAATAAGCACGAGATCCTGAACTGTTTCAATAAACATTTTGTTGCTTCTAGTTCATTATTTGACACAGTTACAAACGGAAAATCAGCCACTTTATCTAATAATCAAACTTCTACAAATCAAATCCCTCCTACAAGTCAACCATCTGTTAATCACACCTTCTCTTTTTCTCCGTTCTCAGTCAGTGAGGTAAATAAACTGTTAAATGATCTTGATCCAAAAAAATCTGCAGGTCCAGATGAACTTCCACCTTATTTCTTAAGGCTGGCTGCTCATATCATCACAGTCCCTGTGACCCACATCTTTAATCTGTCCATAAGCCAAAACACCATTCCGGATGCTTGGAAAACAGCCTTTGTTCTTCCTTTGCTGAAGGGAGGTGACCCCACCTCACTGAACAATTATCGACCGATCTCTAAACTCTGCATCTTAGCCAAGGTTCTAGAAAAACTGATAAACTCTCAGATCAAAAATTATCTGGACTCATTTAACATCTTACCTCTTCATCAATCTGGTTTCAGGAAAAAACACAGCACAACAACTGCTTCTCTGAAGGTTCTGAATGATGTTGTTGAAGCATTGGATGCTAAGGACTATTGTGCTGCACTTTTCTTAGACCTGTCTAAAGCTTTTGACACTGTGGATCATAACATCCTGTGTCATAAGCTCTCAGAAATCGGTTTCTCTGATCACACCATCGGTTGGTTTTCTAACTATCTTTCCAATCGGAGGCAATGTGTTCAACATAACGGTACTTCTTCCAGCTATTTAACAGTTAAAAATGGTGTACCACAAGGCTCAGTTTTAGGACCCACTCTCTTTACAATCTACATAGCTAATGTAGGTCACTGCATCCCTGATGCATCCTTACATTTCTATGCTGATGATACAGTTGTTTACTGCCGAGCTAAAACAGTTGCTAAGGCTTTCCAGTTACTGCAATCTGCTTTTGACATCATCCAGTCAGATTTGTTCCGTCTCAAACTTGTCCTAAATGCTGATAAAACAAAAGGGATGTTTTTTTCAAATAGGAAGGCGGTTCCAGCAGATCCTCCTCTGATTTTATCTTCAAATGGTGTCCCTATTGAGTTTGTTGATTCCTATAAATATCTGGGTATCCTGATCGATTCACATCTCTCTTTTAAACTCCACGTGGAAAACCTAGTGAAGAAACTGAAAGTTAAACTGGGTTTCTTTTTCAGAAACAGATCATGTCTATCACTGAATGTTAGGAAACGCCTTGTATCTGTGACTTTCCTTCCCTCCATTGATTACGGTGACATTCTCTACATGAATGCTCCTACAAGCACCCTGCGGATGTTGGATGTTGTCTATCATGGTGCACTAAGATTCATAACTGGTTGTGATTATCGTACCCACCACTGCACCCTGTATTCACTGGTTAACTGGACATCATTAACCTCACGCAGACTCTTCCACTGGTACATTTTCATCTTTAAATCACTTCTTGGTCTGCTGCCCTCATACATCTCCTCCTACATGTCTTTACGTGAGTGCAGCTACAGTGTGCGCTCTCAGGACATGATTACCTGCAGTGTTCCGTCAGTGAGGACTGAACTTGGAAAAAGGGCCTTCTCCTACTCCGCTCCTGCTTCATGGAATATCTTACAAAAAGATCTGAAGCTCTCGACCTTGACTTCTCTAAATGGTTTTCAGAATCTGTTGGAATCCTGGCAAAAACCAATGCAGATTTGTTCCTGTCTTTGATTTTATACGTCTACCTTATAATGTTTTGCTAGTTTTTTGATACTTTGTTAAAAAAAAAAAAAACTTTCTTTTGTTTTTTTCTCTCTTTTGTTTTCTATTGTTTATTGTTTGTTTGTTTATTGTTTAAGGAAATTCTACCACTGCTGTTCATTGTTCTTTAGTTTTAGCAGGTCGCTTTCGTAAATGAGCCCATGAGGTTCAAAAGATTTACCTGACTAAATAAAGGTTGAATGAATGAATGTACATCAGTTATTCAACAAAGACGGCAACACTTACTCTTATAGTGAATTTTAAACTACGTATAACTTTCCAGTACTACCAAAAGAATTTGCAATTGTCTTTGATGCAATTCCATCTGGTGTGAAAATGCTGATGTCAAATCCTGTACAAAACAGCACGAACTATTTAACTGAAGAATTATTCATTGGTAACTCTGACCCTTTCTTAAGTGAAAAAAACAAATAACAAATGTATTAGAGAATTAATAAGTAGAGAACCCAGCCAGCATGCATAGTTGGGCCTCACATGGGGTTATTGTGGGCTACTTGGGTAATGAGTGGGCATGGGATTTATCTGGGCTAACTGCATGAGACCCATATGGTTATCCCATAAAGGAACCCATTTTGTTGGCCCTGTTGGGCTAAATATATGGGTCCTATACAGCATTAATGTGGGCTAACTGGCAATGGGACAGAAATGGGCAATTTTATATGGGACCCATGTGGTTTTAGTATAATGGGCCCAGCATGGGAAGCCCATGTGGGCAGACTGTATTTACCCCAAGTGGTATAAGAGTGGGCTGACCTTACATGGGTTGAACCTGGGCATGAATATAAAGGTCCCAGTTCGTTTTTATGTGGGTTAACTGCAAATGGGACAGAAATTGGCATTATTATATGGGACCCATGTGGTTTTGATATAATGGGCCCAGCATGGGAAGCCCTTATGGGCTAACTGTATTTACCGCAAGTGAGCTAAATGTGGGATGACCTTACATGGCTTCAACCTGGGCATGTATATATAGGCCCCAGTTAATAATAATAATAATAATAATAATGAATTCAATTTATAACGCATTTTCATTAGTGAGAATCTCAAAGTGCTACACACCTTGAATGCTACACACATTCATACACCGGTAGCGGCAGACTACCATGCAAGGTGGTTTCCAGTCCTAGCGGGAGCAACTCGGGGTTGATGCTGCGTTCCAGTTACCTCGTATTTTGGGAACTACGAAGTGGCAGTGACGTCATCTCCCCATCTACCACTTGAAAACACGTTCCGGTTACCCCGGTGGTAAAAACAAGATGGACGCACGCTTTGTTTTTGTTGCTGTTTCGGAATATAATAAATTACTAAACATATATGCACTCCAGACTACCAGTTATGCACTCCAGACAACCAGTTATGCACTCCTGACACAGAACATGTCAAAGAAGAAAGATGAACGTCGAAGGTAATAGATTTAATATATATTTTTCTCGTTGGGAAAAAGAAAAACTGGCTTTACAGCTAAAAAAAAACGTCTTCGCTCACTGCACAGCAAAACATGTAGGGGGTTTACGATATGTTGAAGAAACTGTACAGTGGTTGCTTTATTTTGCTAAATAAATAAGTTGCTAACACCGGTTGCTAACCCTGCTGACCACTTGACCAGGTCACCCTTGTAAAAGAGATCTCGAACGGGCTTTACCTGGTATAATAAAGGTGATTGATTTTATGATATATTACACCATCAGAAAGTTTTGGTTTGTAGCCTGACACTACAGTACTGTTGTTGTTTTTTTTACAATCAACCTTTATTTAGTCAGGTAAATGTCATTGAGCCTCGTGGACTCATTTAAAAAAGTGACCTGCTACAAACTAAAGAATGATTAACAGCAATGTTGGTGATTTTAGACCAGTAGCTTTGACCTCAGTTCTGATGAAAATCTTTGAAAGATTAATCAGAGGTGAGATTCTAAAGCAGACTGAACATCTTTTAGATCCCATGCAGTTTGCTTACAGGCCTCATAGAGGCGTAGAGGACGCAACACTCACCCTGTTTAATATGCTTTTTAAACACTTAGATTTAAATGCGACCCATGTCAGACTTTTATTTGTAGATTTTTCCTCAGCTTTTGATACAATCCAACCTCACATATTAACTGAACGGCTTGTTGAACAGTTTCCTCTGAGTAACAATTTGATGGGCTGGATCTTGGATTTTTTAAGTAACAGGACACAGAGAGTAAGGGTGAATAATTGTCTCTCTGAATCTAAGTCCTCTTCCACCGGGTCACCCCAGGGATGTGTACTGTCACCCCTGCTTTTTATTCTATACACCAACATGTGTCGGAGCAGACATGAGAGCAGGTACATTATAAAGTATGCAGATGATTCTGTTATTGTCAGTCTGCTTAAAGGAAATGAAAGTAGCCATGGGCAGGTGACTGATGATTTTGTTCAATGGTGCGAGGACTCTTTCCTCAAACTAAACACAGATAAGACAAAAGACATGATCATTGATTTTAGGAAGAAACCTCACCAGCACGGAGTCACTTTAATTAAAGGTCAAGCAATTGAGACAGTGCAGTCTTACAAATATCTCGGGACAATCATAGACGATAAATTAAACTTTGAAACCAATTTTGACAAGGTGTGCAAAAAGGCCCACCAGCGCCTTTATTGTCTAAGGAAACTCAACCATTTTAATATTGACCGAACCATAATGACCATGTTTTACCGTGCTTTTATTGAATCTGTTTTATCCTTTTCTTTGGTGTCATGGTTTGGTCACACTACACTGAGAGGAAAGAATTCCCTTCAGCAGATTGTTAAGCTGTCATCTAAACTGACCGGAGGAACCCTAACCTCAGTAACATCCATGTACGTTAGTCAGGTACAGAGGATAGCTTCTTCTGTTTTAAAAGATGTCCTTCATCCCCTGTACGGAGAGTTTCAGCTTCTTCCCTCTGGTCGGAGGTTTTTAGTCCCTAAATGTAGGACAACACGTTTTAAAAATAGCTTTGTTCCCACTGCTGTTACTGAAATGAACAAACTGAAATAACGTTGAAGCTTTTAGTGGTTAAATGTTTTTATTTTTCATTTTACATATGATTTGGGGAGCCTTAACACTGTTATGTGCAACATTATCTGTTTATGGTTTCTTTTAAGTGTTTTTACTAAATGTTTTTACTGTTTTTATTTGTGTGTGCGCATGGATGGATGTATGCTTTGTACCACTGCAAACCACATTTACCCTTGGGTATAAATAAAGTAACCTGAACCTGAACCTGAACCTGATGGTAGAATTTCCTTAAACAATAGACAATAAACACAAGAGAGACATATATATTTATATATATATTTTTTTTCTTTTAAAACAAAGTATCAAAGACTAGAAAAACATTATAAGGTAGATGTATAAATCAAAGACAGGACCATATCTGCATTGGTTTTTTTCCAGGATTCCAAGAGATTCAACTATTCTCCAGATTCCAACAGTTTCCTGAAAGTAGCTGTCTGAAATGTGTATTTTTCACATAAACAAGAAGTCAAATGATGAAAAAATGACAGAGAATTGCAGCTCATTATTAACTTTATGTCTGTCTGAAATAAACACTGTTTTCCCATTGCAGAGTTGTCTTGGACCCTACCATGCTGCCAGAAAACCCATCCATCCTGAAGAACAATGGTGCTCTAAGTGAAGCAGACAAGCAACGTAACGCTGAAATCAGCCGTGGAAGGGTGATTGTGGAGCAAGCCTTCGGATGTTTGAAGTGCAGGTGGAGACGGCTTCGTGACGTGCAGAATACCAGAACTGTTGTGGTGGTGAAGATCATAGTGGCTGCCTGCATCCTCCACAACTTGGGACGTGGGCCATCACAAATTTGTCAGCAGCATGCAGAAGGGTCCCCCAGGGAGGATGATGAAAAGGAATAACTCCTTAGAATTCCGGTGTGTAAAAGAAAAAATAATAGGTAGTATGTTGTTTTGCGTCTTCCTACATTAGCGCAGTTGTTCATGACAAAACTGTCTGTACAAATGTACTTAAAAGACTGCTATAATGAAGCTTAATAAACTTTTCTTTAAATACAGCATTTTGTCTTTGAGTTGTGACAAAAGTTTAAACCGATGGGTTGCAAATATTATTACTGCCTTACTCAAGGCTCCAGAGTTTAAGTTTAAGGAGTTTACTTACTAAGGACGCGAGTAGCCCAGAACTGCATGTGTCATAACACATTTCCAAAAATAAATTAGTAATGTGAACATAGCAAAATTTTAGGGAAACGTACCTTTTGTGTATTGTAGGGTAATAAAATGTTACACGATTTGCTCTGTAGCTAGTAATGCAAAATAGTTTCAATACTATTAAACTAGTTTATACAAAATAGTTTCTATTTTAACCTTTGCAAGCAAATAGTTCATACTGAAAACAAATCTCAGTTGTCTGAAAGTTTCAGTTTTAATTACAAAATGTGCAACAGAACAGCATTTCAAAATTCATACAATCAAAGGCACTGAAAACCAACCATTTTTACTGGGCCGAACCTGAGCAAAATAAACAAGTCAAGTCAAAGTCAACTTTATTATCAAAACTGCAATATGTACAGGACATACACAGGATTGAAATTGCATTTCTCTCTCAGTCCCTCTGTGCAACAGTAACCATTTAAACACTAAACAATTAATAAACAAGCATAAAATGAAATAATAAAAGTTTAGTACTGTCCTGAGTTTTTTTGCATAGTAGTTTTTCATAGTAGTATAAAAGTATAAAATGTTTCACCAACACCAAAAACACCAACATTTAATAACCATAATCATAAAATGAAATAGAGTGTAATACTGTCCTGAGTTTTTTGCATAGTAGTATAAAAGTATAAAAAGTCTGGATTAAAAGTCTCATGAAACTGCTCTGTGAGCTGAGCTGCAGTCTCAATCCACATCAATTTTTTGTTATTTTTTACCTTTCGCAGCCTGGCATTCAGCTCGGACAGGTAGTTCACCATTGTCTTTTACATTCTCACGCATGTGTTCAATCAAGAACAGTGTCTGTTCTTTATTAAAACTGTCATTCACACGGATGGGGGACTCTGCGTGGCTGCTGGTTGATGGAGAGTCTTCACAGTTCTCTGAAAAAATCATTTTAAAAGAAAAAAACACAGTATTGTTAAACTCATTATACAGTAATTGGTTCGGTTTGCATTAAAACTTATTTCTCCTAAATCTTACCAGCTGTGCTGTCCTGTGCAGGTTGGATAAGCTCAACTTTCATAGTGAGGTTTGCATCAATGTACAAACTGGACAAATCCCCTGCACTGCGATACAGGCTCTGCCAGAAAATGGTGTTGTTGGCTTGAAGACCTTTCTTTTCGACCAAGCATACTCTACCTCCTCATGATTCTACTTTTGATCTTAGCTGATATTGTTATTGATTTTAATTGTTTTATTATTTGTTTTATTGACATTTAATTCTGTTGCTCCTTGTAGCACTTTGAGATTTTCATTAATGAAAAATGCGTTATAAATTGAATTCATTATTATTATTATTATTATTGTTCTTTGCTCATCAACAAACATGTTGTTGTACTGGTCGAGGTAGACTGAAAACAAACACACACACAGTTACTACACAAATATACACGTCCTAACACAGAAATATCATACAGGGTTATAGAATGTTTCTAAACACGGATCTTTGGAAACCAAATATATATTTTTTTAACCACAGTTTAGTGCTAATTTATAGTCAGTTCAACAAACAATGTGTGTTTAGTTCTGGGTTGCCTAACAAAATAAGCCACAGCGCCAAAGAAAACAAGGGTAAAAAATATATATTTTAAAATAAAATTCATAACTAATAGTTACTTTTTTAATGTGCTAAATAATAAAATGTGGCGAATGAAAGTCGCTGCCGCTGGCCTACAGAACTGTTGTGATCCAAACAACGACAAAAACAGCCGTACGCCGCATTCCATGCAACTAAACACAGGTTTTTAATGTGATCTGTGTTCACAAGCATACGCTTAAGCTGTGTGTGTGATTAAAAAACACACAACAACATTTTACAACTGTTATTTTAGTAAAAGTTAAGGAGTTCACTTACTGAAGACGCGAGTAGCCGCCATTTTGAATACGTCACTGGGATAAACTGGGGGCCGAAAAAATTGCCCCGACTTCACGAATGGGAGTTTCCCACTGGAGCGGGCGTTCCGGTTTAAATCCACCACTGGGACCTTGGAAATTCCCACAATACGAGGTTACTGGAACGCAGCATAAGTGTCTTGCCCAAGTACACAACGACATATGGTGTGGGGAACCGGGATTCGAACCGCCAACCTTCCGATCGGGGGACAACTGCCATTACCACCACGCCACGGCCGCCCCATTGTTCATTTGTATGTGGGCTAACTGGGAATGGGACAGAAATGGGCAATATTATATGGGACCCATGTGGTTTCTGTATAATGGGCCCAGCATGGGAAGCACATGTGGGCTAACTGTATTTACCCCAATTGGGATAAGTGTGGGCTGACTTTACATGGGTTGAACCTGGGCATAGATATACAGGAAACCCTCGAGTTACGTCAGGGATCCGGACCTACGGGTGTGACTTAGGTCGATTCTGCCGTATCTCGCATACCAAAAACACGTGCCTGTCGTAGGTCCACATTTCTGACGTAGGTCGCGGCTATACCGCTAACGGAGTGCTGCACACACATTTAACGGCATGAGACTGAACAAGCGGACATCCTGTGCCATAAACATGCACAGAACTTTATTTACAAACACTTAGATTACACATTATACCACACATTCATCCATAAACACACAAAACCAGTACAGCATGTACAGGTACAGTACTGTAATGTTTTTTTCAGCACAGACAAAGCATACAAAATACAAATCTCTTCCTGAACAGTTCTCAGCCATAATCTGCAAATGAGTTCAACCATGAAACATGAACACTTCTCTTAGTGCAGCAGGTGTTAACATCAAAATGCAGCAAATCAGCCGGAACTCCCATGCATCCATCCATCCATCCAGCAGCAAAAACATGTCAACCATGAAACATGAACACCTCTCTTAGTGCAGCAGGTGTTAACATCAAAATGCAGCAAATCAGCCGGAACTCCCATGCATTCATCCATCCATCCAGCAGCAGCAGCTTATTGACATGAATCAGCACCAAATCAGCCGAAAATCACATGCATCAGAAACATGTTGCAACCATCATGTTTTTGAAACCAGTGCAGTCCATGTGGTGTTGGTGTTGGTGTGCAGTCCATGTGCATGAAAAAGTCCATGAACTCTAAAAAAGCTAGAAGCAGCAGAAAAAGGAAACAAGGAAACAAAATGTCCTTACTTTGACTGAAGTGTAGGTAGACACTGATGTTTTTCTCAAGTTCAAACCTGGATCAGATGGAACTGCTTAGCCAGTGCTCAACCATGAATGATGGGAGCATTTTAGGCCAGGTGTGGGCTCAGCGGTGTGGTCCTGATGTGAGCAGTTCTGTCCATCAGAACGTTTGCTTTTCTCTCTCTCGCCGAAACTCAACAACGTGGTCAAGATGGCGCGTCCCTTTAAATAGTACGGCAGTGTCGCCCCACCCCTACTCCAGGGTCACGCGCACTGTCATGCACTAACACTCAAGGTGCTGTACCCCTCCCCCACCTTGCCGTAATGACGCACTTTTTATGCCGTATCTCGATTACATACTTCTAATGTACCTCTGTCGTAAGTCCGTTTTTTTGGCCGTATGTCGACGGCATTCTTTCAAAGAGGCAAACCGTAAGTCCGCGTTGCTGTAGGTCGCAGGTGTCGTAGCTCGAGGGTTTCCTGTATAGGCCCCAGTTCAATTTTATTTGGGCTAACTGGGAATGGGACAGATGTCAGTATATGGGACCCATGGGACTTTATTAAAATGTGCCCAGCATGGGAAGCCCATGTGGGCTAACTGTATTTATCCCAAGTGGTATAAATGTGGGATCACCTTACATGGGTTCAACATGGGCATGGATATATAGGGCCCAGTACATTTTTATGTGGGCTAACTGGGAATGGGACAGAAATGGGCATCATTATATGGGACCCATGTGGTGTTACATTAATAGTATTACCCGGTCTGCTTATTTCCACCTTCGAAACATCAACCGTCTCCGTCCATCCCTCTCTCTGCACTCTGCTTCCATCCTGGTCCACAGTCTGGTCACTTCTCAAATTGATTACTGTAACTCTCTCCTTTTTGGTCTGCCTCACAAATTAACCCGTAAGCTTCAATTGGTTCAAAACTCAGCTGCCCGCATTGTTACCAAAACCCCCTCATTCCACCACATCACCCCAGTTTTGCAGCAACTCCACTGGCTTCCAGTCACATTCAGAATTCAATTTAAAATCCTGTTATACACTTTCAAGGCTATTCATAGCCTCGCCCCTCCTTACCTGTCTGATCTCCTGCACATTACCACCCATTCACGCTCCCTTCGTTCTTCCTCTTCCATCCACCTTAACGTGCCTCTTGTCCGCCTCCGCACCATGGGACACAGAGCCTTTTCTCACTCTGCTCCCCAACTCTGGAACGCTCTTCCCCCAGACATCCGTAACATTGACTGCCTTCTGACCTTCAAATCAAAACTCAAAACTCATCTGTTCAAGTTAGCCTTCTCACTTTAATTTTTCTTTTTTATGTAGTTATTTTATATATTTTCTTTTTTGTGTGTTTTTTAATTGATTTTAATTTTTCTTTTTACCGGTATATAGTTATTTTATACTGTTTTTATTGTGTTTTTAATGCTGTGAAGTGTCCTTGAGTGTTTTGAAAGGCGCTACCAAATAAAATGCATTATTATTATTATTATTATTATTAGTATAATGGGCACAGTATGGGAAGCCCATGTGTGCTAACTATATTGACCCTAAGTGGGATAAATATCAGATGACCTTACATGGGTTCAGCCTTGGCATGGATATATAGGCCCCAGCTCATTTTTATGTGGGCTAACTGGGAATGGGACAGAAATGGACAATATTATATGGGACCCATGTGGTTTTGGTATAATGGGCCCAGCATGGGAAGCCCATGTGGGCTAACTGTATTTATCCCAAGTGGTATAAATGTGGGATCACCTTACATGGGTTCAACCTGGGCATGGATATATAGGGCCCAGTACATTTTTATGTGGGCTAACTGGGAATGGGACAGAAATGGGCATCATTATATGGGACCCATGTGGTTTTAGTATAA
>JBBPBX010061077.1:0-21238 GCA_038048925.1 Garcialebias charrua
CCATCTGACCCCGCCCCCATCACCAGTAGCCAGAGCCAGCCAAAGGTTAGCAGCGGGGACCCGGAGATGGACAAGAAGGTCAAGAACTTAAAGAAGGTGAAAAGCAAGATGCAGACAGAACTTCCTCTGGTTCATGAGATATTTTGCTAACTGTGATGAAGAATGCAGAGAGATCTGGATCATCAAAAAGAACCCGGTCAGACCTGGGCCCTGGTTCTGATGTTCTGTTGGGGTCTTTGATGATGCGTTTGTGTGTTTCAGAAGCTGAAGGCCATCGACGAGCTGAAGGAGCAGCAGGCGTCTGGAAAAGTTCTGCAGAAGAACCAGGTAATGGTTCTGACCTTCACCGCAAACCCAACAGAACCCAACAGAATGCAGAAGAACCCACATCTGGGTCGTACTGGTTCTGATCTCTTCGGTTCCGTTCGGTTCTTTTCGTTCGTGGTTCCAACCTGTTGTTCTGTTGGGTACATTTGGTTCAGAACACATCTGTAAATATGTTTAAACATCTGTTTGTGCAGCTGGAGAAAGTCCAGAAGGAGGAGCAGCTACTAAAGGAGCTGGAGGAGCTACAGATCGCTCAGTAGGAGGAGCCTCAGGTGCTTCAGGCCACGCCCTCAACATCATTATGCTGCTATCTGACAGGAGGGGGAGGAGTCTGCGTCAGAGCCTCTCATTGGACTAAATCTGGACAATTTGGACAGGATTTTTATTTTTCAGGAGTTGATCAATGAAGCATTCTGGGAAATGTAGGCAGTGGCTGAGCAGCGTTTGCGAGTGTGTTGCAATGTTTGTACAGCGAGTCTTTCAAAAAATAAAGCCTCTTCATTATCTGTGTTTTTAATTTCATAACTCGTTTAAAAATAAAAAAAGACCCATGATCTTTTTGGTTCTTGTCCTGAGTCCAGTTCTAAATCATTGCAGCTTTTGAACTGGACCTGGGTTCTGTTTTTTAGAAGCTTTTAGCCAGGGAGGGTTAGTCTGCTGCAGCTGGACCAGTACCAGTAGACTTTCACTTTTTTTTTTTTTTTACTTTATTGAACAGAACTAAAGAACACATGACAATCTCAAATTACAAAATTATACATAATAATAATGAATTCAATTTATAACGCACTTTTCATTAATGAAAATCTCAAAGTGCTATGTAATTTAATATGTAAAGAATCCTCTGTCATGCCTCCTAAGGTCAACATTTGCATAATTAAGTTCACCTATTATTCAGATCAAATTTAAGTAACACTATTAGTGACAAAATTAGGAAATAATATGATAAAAGCAAAAACGGTTCCAGCTGTCAGACCAACACGTGGCTCCAAATCCTCCTGAGACGCTGGAGGCAATCTGCGGTCTCTGATTGGTTCTTCCTGCTGCCACTCAAATGTTTCCGCTCTCCTATTGGTTGCACTCACTCTTCCTCTAGTTTTATGGGGTGCGTTCGTTTAACGTTCTGAGACTTGTGATGCGTGCGCAGACCATTGTGAGATTGTACACCCCGCCCCCTGCAACGGAAGCAGCGCGTGTTAATATTGAAGTAACCCCACTCTGAAACTACCACCGCAGCGGTTTACGGCAGGTCGTGCTGCAGAACTCTGCTGCAGAACTGAGGAGACACGTGCGGGTAAGACGTCAACACTGCTGGTTAGTGACTAGTTAACCTGGTTAGTGACTAGTTAACCGGTGGTTCGAGTCTCAGGTTCGGTTTTGGGGAGTTTTTAGGTAAAATTGATCTCACGTTGTTGACGAAGCGGAAGTGAACCGTTTTTTTTTTTTTTAATCAGCAGATTCATTCATTCAGATTCCCCTTTATTTAGTCAGGTTAATCTCATTGAGCCTCGAGGACTCATCTACAAGAGAGACCTGCTACAAACTAAAGAATGATGACAACAATAACAGTAGAATTTCCTTAAACAATAGAAAAACATAAAAGAGAAATACAGAATATAAATATATATAGTTTTTTTTTAACAAAGTATCAAAAAACTAGCAAAACATTATAAGGTAGATGTATAAAATCAAAGACAGGAACAAATCTGCATTGGTTTTTGCCAGGATTCCAACAGATTCTGAAAACCATTTAGAGAAGTCAAGGTCGAGAGCTTCAGATCTTTTTGTAAGATATTCCATGAAGCAGGAGCGGAGTAGGAGAAGGCCCTTTTTCCAAGTTCAGTCCTCACTGACGGAACACTGCAGGTAATCATGTCCTGAGAGCGCACACTGTAGCTGCACTCACGCAAAGACATGTAGGAGGAGATGTATGAAGGCAACTGATCAGGTTCGATGAAGAACCGAACCTGAGTCAGGTCAGAGCAGAGAGACAATTTTCCAGTTTCCTACCTGATACAAGAAGGACCAGGAGGTTCTGTTCGGTCCAGTTCCTGCAATCAAGTTTCAAATGAGGAGATCGATGACAGATCTAGAACTGATCCGGATCCTGACAGAATCCAGGATTCAAATGTGAGAAGTCTGAAGAAACAGAACCTGACTGGTCCACACACCTGTCAGTCAACCTCAGTGATGATCAGTCACATGAGACTGAATCCACTTCCTGTTTCAGGAAAATGTTCCAATGAGCTGATCGATCCATCAGAACTGATCAATATGAAGATCTGAACGGTAAGGGGGAGGAGCCAGAGCTAACATCAACACCTGTTTGAATCCACCAATCAGAGACAGGCTCGCATCATCACTGGATCAGACTACTTCCTGGAGACGGAGATGATCAGTTTTCAACCTGTTTAAAATCGATGATGCTAAAACAGTAATCTTTAGAAAGAGGAGATACTCAGCTTTGATTTTTTTGTACACAGATGCTTCGAATAATTAATATATAAAATTATTTTTTAATAAACGTAACTCTGCAGTGCGTCACAGTTTTCGGGTGGAGAAAGGAGGGGTCAAACGCCGACGCATTTTTATGACACAATGTAATGAACGCACACTGTAAATAACAAATAGCAGTGAATATATAAGAGTCAGAGAGTCTTTATTGTCATTTGCACCGCATGTAGTACATGTGTTGAAAACGAGATTATGTACACAGGGTCCCAGTTACATCCAACAACAAATGCAAGAGAAAAACAATAATAACATCTAGGATTAACTAAGAGAGACATCAGCTAGTAATACACTAAGCCCTAATGTAGTAGAAAAACATCATTATAAACAGCAGCACGAACATGAGTCATTATGAGCAGATGGTCACAGATGAACGCAGCAACAAGAAACAGATCAGCATCAGCATGATGTGATATTTTGCAGTGTTTATTCTTATTATTTATTTATTCATGAGTCTGACAGCCTCAGGGTAGAAGCTGTTCCTCAGTCTAGTGGTTCTACATTTGATGCTCCTCAACCTCCGTCCCGAGGGGAGTGGTGCAAAGAGTGAGTGTGCTGGGTGAGTGAGGTCTTTCATGATGCAGGTGGCTCTTTTTCTGCATCTGGAGGTGTAAATGTCTGTGATCGTGGGGAAAAACCAAGGAATTAAGCAATTTAAGTGAAGATTTGAGCGATTTGTCTTCAGTTTGGGAAGCCGAAGTTAGTTCTAGTGATGAACAACAAACAGCTGGTTCTGATGTAGGTCTGCCGCCATATTTATTTGAGCTTTACCGTTCAGGGAGCGAGGGGGACTCCGAGATTTCAGAGGAGGAAGGTTCCGAGGGTGAAGGGATGGAACCCAATCTTAGTCAAAACATCTTCGTTTCGTCTGGGCGGCTCCGCGCCATCCATCCAGCCATCCATCCATCCATCTATCCATCCATCCATCACGACCAGAACCGCTAGCTCTCCAGCATTGCTCCCCCTGCACCAGCTGAGTGAAGTGACTGAACTTCATGTCTCTACGTCACATGACGTCGCATGCGGAAGTACCCGGATTTCCTGTGACGAAACACGGCGCCAAGTTTAAATCACTTTGAAACAAATTTTCATAATTCATAATTTTGCTTGTAAAAACGAACATAGTTGATGATACAACATTTATATGTTGTGCCACTTTATGCATAGTTCCAACATCATGTCACACACCCTGATTCATGTTGCTTTGACTGCCAGAGTTCCTGCTGATGGAGAACCAGAACCATCAGGACCGTGAGGACCGTGAGAATCAGAACCACCAGGACCATGAGGACCAGAGTCAGGAGGAGCAGGAGAAGAAGCCGAACCCCGTGGTGGGTCTAGGCCTCTGTGACTCCGCCCCCCTGCTGTGGCGGGTCCAGGACCTGAGGACGGTCCGGTCCTCGGGTCTGGTGGGAGCGCTGCTGGGCTCGCTGCCCAGAACCCCCCGGCAGAACGTGCGACTGGGCCGCCCGCTGCTGCTGCTGCCGGAGGAGGAGCGGCTGCTGAGCGAGCAGCGAGCTGCTGCCGCTCTGCCCCAACAGAACCAGGTACCAGTCGGGCCAGAACCAGGTCCGGGAACTTCCTGGACGTTCAGCGGCTGAGAACGTGTTCTGCTTGTTTGTCAGGATACAGGGGGCGGAGCTTCTGGTGTGAGGGCGGGGCTTGAGCAGCATGAGGAGGAGCAGCGGAGGAGTTTCCAGGAGCAGAGCGCTCTCGCTCTGGAGGACAGGAAGTCGGCGCTGCTCCGAGCGATGACGTCACACTCAGGTAGGGCGTTGCCATGACGACGTGTCCCTCCAGAGCAGGGGTCACCAACCTTTTCGAAACTGAGAGCTACTTCGTGGGTACAGAGTCATACAAAGGGCATCAGTTTGATAAACTCTTCGGAAATAACAAAGCGCAAGTTGAAAGAAATGTATAATAAACACATTTTAAGAACATATTTTTAAGATAGACATTTTGAAATATATATAAATACAAAAAAAGAATAACAACTGAATAAAAGGAAAATTTAAATGCAGGTTAGTAGTGAGTTGTGCTATTTTTAAAACAGGTCCGGGGGCACCTCAAATGGTCCTTGGGGGCACCCGGGTGCCCGCGGGCACCACGTTGGTGACCCCTGCTCCAGAGGGTTCCTGGTGTCTAACGGTTCTGGTTCTGCAGGGTCAGAGTCTGATGGTGGGTCCACTGAGGCCCTGCGGCGCCGCCTGCTGGACCTCGACCAGAACTTCACGTTCCCCCGTTCAGCGCTGGCGGTCCAGCTGAGCACCGCGAGGGCGGGGCTTAGCTACTGCCCTGAGGCTCGCGCCTTCCTGCAGGCCGACTGGCCAATCAGAGCGCAGGACAGTCCTCGCAGCGAGGCCCGGTACCAGGTGTTCAGAGACCTGCGGGGGCGGGGCTTCTTCCTCACCTCTGCGGGGAAGTTTGGAGGAGACTTCCTGGTGTATCCAGGTGAGTCTGAACCCTCAGGTCTGTTTTGTACCTTCCACTGTTTGACTCCGCCTCCTCCTCAGGTGACCCGCTGCGTTTCCACGCCCACTTCATCGCCGTCTGTCTGACTCTGGACGAGTCCGTCTGCCTGCTGGACGTCCTCACCGTGGCTCGGCTCGGCTCCAACGTCAAGAAGACCGTCCTGCTGTGCTCGCCGCCGGCGCCGGACGGACCCGTCCGCTACACGTCCTTACAGTGGAGCGGCATGACGTGACGCCCTGATGCATTCTGGGACGTCGTCGGTGCTGCGTTCAGAGACGTTATGGAATAAGTGGACCCTCAGAGTTCTGTAGACAGAACAAAGCCGTTGGGTTAGAAGTTCCTGCAGGTTCTGCCTCGTGGATCGTCTCGTACTGGGTCACTTCAGGTTCCTGTAGGAACAGGAAGTCTCAGTTCTGTTGAGGACCGGGTCCTCTGAGATCCTGGATCCTGGGTTTGGACTGAACAGATCCAGACTGATCTCTAGGTTTAATTTAATCTCATTTTAATCTACAGGTGATTTTCAGGGACCCCCTGAGTCCCGTCAGGTTTGGACCTGAAACAAACCAGACGTTCTTTAATCAGAACTTTTTATTTAAACGATGGAAAGAGATGATCAATAATCCTGATTTGAAAACACAAATGTATATTTTAATTTTTTATAATTTTAAGAGACTTTGTTGTTTCAAAACTAAAAATCTAATAAAAGGAGTGGAAAACGTTTCTGATCAATAGTTAAATCAATCAGAACACAGTCCAAACGGGTTGGAGGGTTTGGTTCCTCAGTAGAAGGGAGCCGTGCCGTTCCAGTCTATCCCAGCCCCGTCCCACTTGGTCCTGATGGTCATCTCCAGTGACGGGAACCTTTTCTCTGGGTCTCCCTCTGGGTCTGGGGGCGGAGCCTCCCAGTGGTGGGACTGAGTATCTGTAACAACCAGAACACGTGTTGGACACGAGCGGGACCGGACGCAGAGTGAAAGTTCTGCTCACCGATGGTCAGCCGGGTCGTGGACCTCTGCTGGTTCTGTCCGTTGTAATAGAACAGCTGGAACAGATGTTCCCTCTTCCAGTCCCACAGCAGGGACCGGTTCAGACTGAACAGAACCGAGAAGCTGTTGTTGATGCAGCAGACCCAGACTGGACACCGGGGCGTCTTCAGCATGCTGCCCACCTGGAGACAGGTGCAGGTACATGAGCTGCAACAGACAGAACCAGAACCAGATGTTTACCTGTGGCAGCATCTGCTCTCGACTCCAGTGCAGGTACCCCACATCGCCACGAGACGACACGCCCTGCAGGGGACACTCCAGAGGCTCGCCACCGTCCCCAGAGTTCAGAGTCCCGTTAAAGACGTGAGGACTGGCTCTGCCAGTCAGAACAAGGTTCAGCAGAGCCTGCAGAGACAGAGGTTTAAACTCTGAAACCTTCACGCACTGGGAACTATTTTACTGTCACACACTGGGAACTATTTTACTGTCACGCACTGGGAACTATTTTACTGTCACACACTGGGAATTATTTTACTGTCACACACTGGGAATTATTTTACTGTCACACACTGGGAACTATTTTACTGTCACACACTGGGAACTATTTTACTGTCACACACTGGGAACTATTTTACTGTCACGCACTGGAAACTATTTCACTGTCACGCACTGGGAACTATTTCACTGTCACGCACTGGGAACTATTTTACTGTCACACACTGGGAACTATTTCACTGTCATGCACTGGGAACTATTTTACTGTCACACACTGGGAACTATTTCACTGTCACGCACTGGGAACTATTTTACTGTCACACACTGGGAACTATTTTACTGTCACGCACTGGGAACCACTTCATCACACTGGGAACTACTTCACCATCACACACTGGGAACCACTTCACTGTCACACACTGGGAACTATTTTACTGTCACACACTGGGAACTATTTCACCATCACACACTGGGAACCACTTCACCGTCATACACTGGGAACCATTTCATCACACTCTGGGAACTATTTTACTGTCACTGGGAATCACTTCACCGTCATACACTGGGAACCACTTCATCACACTCTGGGAACTATTTTACTGTCGCACACTGGGAACCACTTCACCATCACACACTGGGAACCACTTCATCGTCACACACTGGGAACCACTTCATCGTCACACACTGGGAACTATTTCACCATCACACACTGGGAACTATTTCACCATAACACACTGGGAACCACTTCATCATCATCCCACACTGGGAACTATTTCATCATCACACACTGGAAACTATTTCACCATCACACACTGGGAACTATTTCACCATCACACACTGGGAACTATTTCACCAAAACATACTGGGAACCGCTTCACCGTCATACACTGGGAACCACTTCACACACTGGGAACTATTTTACTGTCACACACTGGGAACTATTTCACCATCACACACTAGGAACCACTTCACCGTCATACACTGGGAATTATTTCACCATCACAAACTGGGAACTATTTTATCATCACACACTGGGAACCACTTCATCACACTCTGGGAACTATTTTACTGTCACACTGGGAACCACTTCACCGTCATACACTGGGAACCACTTCACACTCTGGGAACTATTTTACTGTCACACACTGGGAACCACTTCATCGTCACACACTGGGAACCATTTCACCATCACACACTGGGAACTACTTCACCATCACACACTGGGAACTATTTCACCATCACACACTGTGAACCACTTCATCATCACACACTGGGAACTATTTCACCATCACACACTGGAAACTACTTCACCATTACACACTGGGAACTATTTTACTGTCACACACTGGGAACTATTTTACGGTCACACACTGGGAACCACTTCACCGTCATACACTGGGAACCACTTCATCATCACACACTGGAAACTACTTCACCATCACACACTGGGAACTATTTCACCATCACACACTGGGAACTATTTCACCATCACACACTGGAAACTATTTCACCATCAGACACTGGGAATCACTTCCTCATCACACACTGGAAACTACTTCACCATCACACACTGGGAACCACTTCACCGTCATACACTGGGAACCACTTCATCATCACACACTGGAAACTACTTCATCATCACACACTGGAAACTACTTCACCATCACACACTGGAAACTATTTCACCATCACACACTGGAAACTACTTCACCATCACACACTAGGAACTATTTCACCATCACACACTGGGAACTATTTCACCATCACACACTGGAAACTATTTCACCATCACACACTGGAAACTATTTCACCATCACACCCTGGGAACCACTTCCTCATCACACACTGGGAACTACTTCACTGTTGCACACTGGGAACCACTTCCTCATCACACACTGGGAACTACTTCACCGTTGCACACTGGGAGCCACTTCACTGTCACACACTGGGAACTATTTCACTGCCACACACTGAGAACTGTCTTACTGTCTCACCTTTGGAAGTCCTACACTGCAGTACTGGTAATTCATTATTGCACACTAGGAACCACTTAAAACATGTTTCCAGAGACAGGTGAGCATCCTACCTGGTGACACACAAAGTTTCCCAGACTTAGGTGCAGCAGGTGGGAGGTTGTGGAGTCCAAGTCCTCCATGACCCTGTGAGTACTTGACCTTAATAGTGTTGAGCTTTTATTGTGACAGTGCCATGTTTCCTGTACAGTGTTGGTGTGTTACCTTGTGACAGTCCGGGAGCAGATGAGACTGTACAAGAACAGGATGACTCCGTGACCCCCCTCCTCATTAAACTACAAAACACACGGTGGGAAAGGGTTATCTACTGGTTCTGGTTTAGACCAGTTGAAACGGATTCTGGATTTACTCACACACTGAATGTGATCGAGGATGAACCTCATGGCATCGCCCTTCTTGTCAAAGGTAAACAGCTGCAGCTGAAACGCACAAAGAAGAAGACACGTGTGAAGAAGGAAGGATAAAGAGTCCAGTCAGGACAAAACCGCACCTTCTCTGTGAAATTGTTCAACTTGTAGTCCAGATAAGGCGTGATGCAGTTGTCCTCGGTTACCAAGGTAACCGTAGCCCTCTCCTCCTGACCGGCCAACCAGAGGCTGTCAGACAGAGCAGTCGCCAGAGCTGTCTGCTGGTCCCTCTGTCCCACATCCCTGAGGGTGAAGTAAGACATGAGTCAGGACAGAGGAACATTACTGTCCAACAGATCTGGGTTCCCTATCTAACCCTGTCCTGGAATCCCTGTCCAACACATCCTTGTCCTGTTGGCAATTTATTGTTCAACGCATCCCTATCCTGTCCTAAAATTCATATTTACCAGATCCCTGTCCTGTCCTGGAATTCCTATCCAACAGATCCAGACACAATGGAATTTTGTCATGCCATCCCTATTTACCCCTATTGTTTCCTACAGTCCCCATCCTAACAGACGCCTGTCCTGTCCTAGAATCTCTGTGCAACAGATTCCTGTCTTGTCTCTCCCGTCATGTTCAAAGGGTGCGATCATCGTTTTCAGATGTATCTACTGAAATGTGCACAACCTCATAATGTCATGGCTGGTGTATAGATGGTTCTATGGTTTATAAAGTGTAATACGCCCACATATCTTCTAGTCCCTCTGTCCCACATTGGTCCTTCATTAATACACCCAGGCGTCTGCAATTACACGAGTGGATCTTAAAGCCTGCACAAAGTGATGCAGAAAACACCTTCAACAACAATGGTTTTAGCCTTATTAGAGGATCATTCTAGTTAGCATGAAAATGGTACAGTCAGTGCGATAAAAGGGTGTATTCAGTGACCCGAGAATATTTTCTGGCCCAAGATGACAACTGGCTCATCAGCTGCTGTAGGTTTCTGTTGGAGAAAATCTCTCACTAACATTGTTTAACTAAAAGAACCACATTCAACAGCTGGATATTTTTTAACTGGTATTTATTCTTGCAAGGTCAGATTTTTTTGGGACAGGTTACATAAATACTGTATATATAAAATGTACACACCTGAGAACCAGTCACAAGAATCTGCCATGAGCTGCGTTAACCACTCACTTTTATACCCTTATCATTTCAGCAGGGTTTAGTTCAGTCAGTGGATGTCCTCAGAGGCAGATGTACCCTCACTTGGCACTCTAGTTCTGCACAGCACGAGCATCTCCAGTTCAGGATAATCGTGTTTGGGGAAACAATTTGGATGTTTGTTCTCAGGGAAGGAATGTTAATAATATAACATCCATAACCTTTTACCAAAAATTCTCTGACAGTGTCCAAGGACTGTCCTGCTGGTACTGTGCAACAAGGGCATTGGAGAGGTAGCTGGCAGACTGATCCAGGCTGTGCCAGTTGCTGAGCTGAGCCATACCAGCTGTAAGAACTTATTAGTACATGTCCCAGGTAGGAGGCACAAACTCCACTAACCAATGCTGCAGTGTGGTGGCCTCAACTTCCGGTTCATTTAAAGAACAGCATGTTGGGAGCAGAGAATAAACTACCAAAGGGAGGAACAGGAGCTTCAGTTCCTCTGTGTTACAGAAGGTATGCCAAACACATGAATAAGGTCTGAAATGTCTTGGCTTCATTTGCAGGCGCCTTTGACAGCTTCAGCTGGACAGCTGGGTGTTTTCCTCACATGTACTCACCAGGGGTAACAGGTATCAGGTGTTTTTCATCATGTTACAAACACAGCACACACTTCCCACGCACATTTGTGCAAGGCACTAATGCCAGAGGACAGCGTGTCAGACATGTTTTTATGGCCGACTACCCGTTGTAGAATCCTTGTCCGACAGATCTCTCCCCTGTCCTGGAATTCCTGTCACGATGGTCCCCGTCATATTGTAGATTCTCTGGCTAACAAATCCCTGTCCTATCCTGGATTCCATGTAATACAACCATCTGTCTTGTTGTAGAATCCCTGTCCATCTGATCCCTGTCCATCTGTTCCCTGTCCATCTGATCCTTGTCCCAACAAATCCCTGTCCATCTGATCCCTGTCCAACTAATCCCTGTCCAATTGATCCCTGTCCAACTGATCCCTGTCCAATTTATCCCTGTCCAATTTATCCCTGTCCAATTTATCCCTGTCCAACTTATCCCTGTCCAACTGATCCCTATCCAATTGATCCCTGTCCAATTGATCCCTGTCCAACTGATCCCTATCCAACTTATCCCTGTCCACTTGATCCCTGTCCAACTGATCCCTGTCCAACTGATCCATATCCAATTGATTCCTGTCCAACTGATCCCTGCCCAACTGATCCCTGTCCAACTGATCCCTGTCCACTTGATCCCTGTCCACTTGATCCCTGTCCAACTGATCCCTGTCCAACTGATCCATATCCAATTGATTCCTGTCCAACTGATCCCTGTCCAATTTATCCCTGTCCAACTGATCCCTGTCAAACTGATCCCTGTCCAATTGATTTCTGTCCAACTAATCCATGTCCTCTTGCTCCCTGTCCAACTGATCCCTGTCCACTTGATCCCTGTCCAACTGATCCCTGTCCACTTGATCCCTGTCCAACTGATCCCTATCCAACTTATCCCTGTCCAACTGATCCCTGTCCAATTGATTCCTGTCCAACTAATCCATGTCCTCTTGATCCCTGTCCAACTGATCCCTGTCCTGCAGTCCCTGTGTATTTTGGACAGGCATCCCAGGTATCCCTTGGATTGCCTGTCCTTGTCCTAAAGGTTCACATTGTTAAATGTGGACACAAACTTGACTGTTTTTGTCTCGTTCCGTTTCTGACAGTAAACAAACGGTTCTGTTTCACTTCCAGGACCCATCAGAACCTTCTGATCTCTGACTGGGCAGTTCTGGGCAGACTGGGCACTTCCTGACTGAAACACACCTGGGAGTGTCACCTCCACAGATTATGTTTCAGGTGTTTTTCATCACCTGACCTGTTGTTTACAGGTGAAGGGATCAACATGTCATGCAGGATGATGTCACGACACCTGTCCTCACCTGAGCAGCGTTTGCCAGTCAGAACCACCCTGTTGGTCGAACAGCAGGTTTCTGATGATCCGGGCCTGGATGATCATCTGAATGGCCCAAGCCCCGCCCTGAAACACACACCTGAGCAGGTGAGACGACACAACAGGAGGCTGGACTCACAGTTTCATCGATGAGCATCAGAACATGTTTGATCTCAGTTATGTCCCACTGGGCCGTGGTTCTGACCGGTTCCTCACCCTGTCAGCTTCCAGAGCGTAGGACAGCTCAGAGTTTGGTTCTCTGAAGCGGAAGAAGGACTTCCTCCACTCGTAGTTAAAGAGATGAAAGGTTCCACCGAACAGAACCCTCCTCAGGTTCTGCAACACAGAAACATGATCCCTTCAGTCAGCTGGAACACCTGAGATTGTTCAAGTTGATCCACTTTCTGCACAATTATTACATTTGTTGGGTTTTTATTTAAATCTGTGGTTTTATGTGTTTAAGATTTAAAAATCTGGTAAAAAGAAAAGCAAGTCCGCTTTTCAGTTCTAGAGTTTTACTCATCAGGACATGATCAAAATGTTCTGGTACCAGATGAACAAAAACAGGTTCCATAGAGTCTGATCCAGAACCTCCTCCAGCAGCAGAACCCTCAGTGGCGTTCTGGAGGACTTCACCAGTCTCCCTCGTGGTTGTGGAGGAGTTTGACTGCAAGGAGCCCAAACCATCATCCCTCCACCTCTGCGATGACAGCAGTGCATTCTGGGTAAACATCTGTCCTCTGGTCTGGTTCTGTCCCAGAAGTCTTGCGGTTTCTTCAGATGACCTAAGTGGTGATGCTGCAGCTTTTAGAGAGAAGAGGTCATGACCTTTGACCTGCTAACCGAGGCCGTTAGAGTCTGAGATGAAGCTCGCTTCTCTGAGCACTGCACAGTCTGACCTTCGGGTGTAATTTGCTGGGACATTGTCAGCTGTTTAACATGTTTTCCCTCTTCCCATTGTAAAATGACCTTTGACTCCTCCCAGATTGATGAACAGCTGCTTCTCGAAGATCCTTGCTGATGTCTTTCCACCTTGACATGCACCTGTATGCTCCAGAGCAGCAGAACCTGCTGATGATCAGCAGCTGATCAGCAGCTCCTGCTGATCCTGTAGAAGCAGCGAGGATGGAACCAGGTTTACGTCTTGTTTCTGTTTTGTAAATTAAGTTTTTATTCACCCGGAGTTGGAGTTGAATCAGTTTGGACCCAGGTCAGGCTGAAAACATCCTGATGTGTCCAACTCTGGAACTAAACAGGTTTTACCAGAACTCTTAGATGTTTAAAGAAGCAGTCAGTTGACATTAAAGGTGTTTACCTCCGTCAGCTGGGGGCTGGTTGGTGTTCCTCCGAGGTCTGGGGGGACCACCAGTCTTCTGGGAATGTAGCAGAGACCTGGGAGGTCCCTGCTGAGTGGGGAGGCTCCATCCTGCTCCTCCTCCTTCCTCACATCCAGCATCTTCTGAGGGGAGAATCATGACGGAGCAAACGTGAAACGAGTCATTCAGTCAGTCGATCTGAGATCAAAACATCTGGTTTCATGTTCCTCGTCACATCCAGACAAAAACCAAAAGTGACAAAAACCCAGAAACAGAAAAAATAAGTTTAGATCGGAATAAAATTCGCAACTGAACAGATTCAAACCAAAGTTCCTGAGAGAGGAAAGAACAGAGATACGGAAGGGTATTGCTGTCATCCATGAAATAATAATTTTTGAAATTATATTGTACAAACGTGATAAGTATGTAGTAAAAACGTGATATTATGTAGTAAAAACGTGACAAGTATGTAGTAAAAACGTGATATTATGTAGTAAAAACATGATATTATGTAGTAAAAACGTGATATTATGTAGTAAAAACATGTTATTATGTAGTAAAAACGTAATAAGTATGTAGTAAAAATGTGATAAGTATAGATGTAGAAACGTACTCGTCTACATGGTGGCAGTAGTAGGCTTTTTCTGAAGATCATTGAGGTATGTCAGAAGAACATCAAACCTGTCATGCTCCCTTTGTGTCTGTGTGTTACTACATAATATCACATTTTTACTACATAATATCACTTTTTTACTACATACTTATCACGTTTTACATACCTATCACATTTTTACTCCATACTTATCACATTTTTACTACATATCAAGTTTTTACTACATCATGTTTTTACTACATAAAATCATGTTTTTACTACATACTTATCACGTTTTTACTACATATCAAGTTTTTACTACATCACGTTTTTACTACTAATATCACGTTTTTACTACATAATATCACGTTTTTACTACATACTTATCATGTTTTTACTACATACTTATCACATTTTTACTACATAATATCAATTTTTTACTACATAATATCACGTTTTTACTACATACTTATCATGTTTTTACTACATACTTATCATGTTTTTACTGCATACTTATCACGTTTGTACAATATAATTTCAAAAATTGTTATTTCATGGATGACAGCAATACCCTTCCGTACAGAGAGTTTCAGGTTTCTCTTGAGCAGAACATGAGGAAACCTTGAAGGACTCTGCAGGAGACCAAGAAGAACTCCAGCTGTGGAGCAGGAAGTGTCATGGCGAGGGCTTTCTCACAGAACCAGAACCTCACAGAAAAATTAAACCTGCAAACGTGGAGCTAAAGTCCACGTGAACCCTTTCACACGTTCTACAGTCCAGAATGACCTTCACTCATGTTAAGTGACCCGGTCCAGAGGTGGTGCCGACTTCTCTGGGCCGAACCATCACACCACGGGTCAGAAGGTTCAGGATCCAGATCTTTGTTGGATGAAATGGACCAAAGAGGAAAAGCAGCATCCAGACCGTGGTCCGCCGTGAGTCCAAAGGCCCGGTTCTGGACGGACGGATCAACATGAGGGTGTCCTTCAAGAGAGAAGTTCCAGGTCCAAACGTTCAACCACATGAAGGAAGAAGAAACATTTAATGGGACATGAACAAACTGAGCCACAAGGAGATCGTCCCACTGTCAGGCACGGCAGCGGTCGCATCATGCTGTGGGGCTGATGGTTCCGGGCCGGGCCGCCTGCAGTCCTCACCTGTGAGCAGGTACCGTCTGACACCTGAAGCTGTTTTCACTGATCAACGTTGGCTCTGTCGGCCATCTTCCAAAACGAGCCGTGACGGCAGAGAAGTCTTCGAGTTAAAAATACTACGAGTGTTGTTGTTTATAGTATTAGTATGAATAGTAAAAGTATTATCATTGATTATTATTATTGATTAGTATTGACTAGTATTGGTTAGTATTGATTAGTATTGGTTAGTATTGATTAGTATTGACTAGTATTGACTATTGATTAGTTTTGATTAGTTTTGATCAGTATTGATCAGTATTAGTCTAGGTGTGCAGCATGGTGACTCACGTCAGGGTTCTTGCTGACTTCATGTTGCAGCAGCTCGATGTAGTCCGGTCCACAGTCTGTCATCACCGACACTACACCCAGAACTCAGACCCGTACTGTCAGAACCCCTGACCCAGTAGAGCTGCTGTTGGCGTGACTCCGCCTACTCGCTTGTTCTGACTGGTCCTGGATCAGCTGCGTTTCAGGCAGACACCTCGGAGAAACCAGACCCTGGTTCTGATACACGATCAGTTCCTGCGAAGCTGCAGCTGAAAACCGACCCGGGTGTGGCCCAAGATCAGAACCAGGACCAGCAGGGGGCAGACTGGATCCAGAGCCATAGACTGGATCCACACTGATCCTGGATCCACACTGATCCTGGATCAGATCATTGATCAACACTTGTTGAACCAGAAGAGTCTGGATCAGAGACAGATGGAAACAAGAAGCTGACCTCAGATCTGCAGGTCAGGGCCCGGGTCTGTGAGGAGCTCAGGTTCTGGAGGTCACGTGTGGTACCAGAACTGTTTCTTAGAATAAAACTGGACTCGAATAAAAAAAATTTTTTTTGATGAACCGATCGATTTTCAGAATGATCAGAACCAAAAGATAAAAAATATATTTTTAGAAACTTACAACGTTTTGGTTTGACTCCAACCTGAAGGAAGAAGAGTTGACAGGAGATGATCAGACTGGGGATAATCAATCAATCAATTAATAGATGATCAGGTTATCAATTAATCAGGTAACCATCAATCAATCATTCAATCTTATTATCAGGTTATCAAATATGGAACCAATCAATCAATATATCAAAACAGGATAATTATTCAGTTAGTCAAACAGATAATCTGTAAATCACATATCAATCAATATTCCGTTAGATAATAAATGAGGTAATCAATCAAGTGATCATTCGTCATCAGTCACTCAGATATGTCATCAAATAATCATAAAATCAACTGGACAAGTCAGAGGATTAATTATTCAACTGACTGATTTGTTGTTTATTGATCAGCTGTTTATCAGATCAATCAATAAGTCAATCTGTTCACTTAGATCTGATGTAATGATTAGATTTTTGGAAACTTTCCTTCGCTGCTGCAGGTGGGACACCTGGGCCAGGATCTGCTGAAGCTCCGCCTCCATCATGAAGCTCCGCCTCCACCTGAACACACAGTCAGGATTGCATCATTTTGACTTCCTGCAGATTTCTGGCTCCACCCACATGTGGGTACTCACACTCAAATCCCTCCCCTCCCTCCTGAGGGTCGTTCAGTTTTATCAGTCCAGGTTTTATGATGTGTTAGATTAATCCAGTCACCAGACCGTTTCCCCTTCATGTGTGAGACCAGGCCAACAAAGACCCCCTCAGGAGGGAGAGTGATGTGCATGTGGGTTCAACTCACGAGAACAGAGCAACTCGCTGCAGATTAAAACTCGTAATCCTCCTGTTTGTCCAGAGGTTGTTCTCTTTCTGCTTCTTTAAGATGAATGAAGATTGATGGAGCTCTAAGAGCTCTCTTTGCGTTAGCAAACATCTCTAAAGGTTAAATAAAATGACTAAATCTGGATTAAACAAAGACCAGAAACCAAACTGGATTCTTTTGACAGATGAATGAGGAAAGAGAGGCGTGGAAACAAGGATTCATCAGATGACGCCCAGAGGCCGCTGGTGTGAAGAACCTCATCTGTGAAGAAGCAAATGTCTGAAATATAATCCTGCAGGATTAAAACCAGCTGGGAAATCCTCATCTTCAAATCCCAGTTCTCATTAGAACAGATTGAAAACTGGATCCAGGTCCAGGTGGTCCTGATGAGAAAGACGAATCAAGCCAGGTCTTTGGAACCGTCAGCATGTAGTTTAAAAAGCCAGAAATCTAAAACCAGTTTAATCTGACCTAATCTGACATGTTGGGTAGAAATTATTGATCCATTTAAAGGGGACCAATTATAGGTCCTATAAATTTTTATGGTATGTCTGTGGGCTATCCAGACCATGTTCATTCAATTTAATACACAAAATAATTCTTAGATAATAAAATTTCCCCTTTCTAGTTCTGCCTTTTCTGACTTCCGTTCAGAACGAGCTGTTTATGATAATGAGCTCTGAAGGCCACGCCCTTCAAAAATCTGTTTACATTAACTCCGCCCTCCAAAGGCAGACGAGGATGTCCGAACTCGCGTTACCACCACCGCCACCTTTCCTGCCTGTCCCCGGTGACCCAGCTGTCCCGTGGGACAGATGGCTGACGGCGTTTGAGGATTATTTGCTGGCTTTGGGACACACTGACCAGGCGGAAGCAAGGAAGTGCGCGCTCCTCCGCCATTGTCTGGGCCAGGAGGGTCAGAGAATCTACAGCCCCTTTCATAAGTCAGACCCGCGCAGTTCCCGCACAGACGAGTCCGGCTTTAATACCCATCGGGTCATTCATAAAACAAAGTTGAATCCGGCCACGGCCCGCCCTCAAAGGAGCATTCACAAAACGATTTGGAGCGCGTGTTGAAAAGAGGCGTGGTGAAATCTGCTGCTCAGAGGACGTGGTGCCTGCGTGTTTAACGTGGGACCGCACCGCAGAGGTGGATGTAAACAAACATGGCGACGCTAGCGAACATCGTTGTGCTTCTCCGGATAGTACGTGCAGGAGTGCTGCTTAAATATGACAAAATCCTTTTGGCTGGAGATTTCAATATCAGCGTGTGTTGTGCTGATAAACCGTTGGTCAAAGAGTTTTTACAGCTGATTGATTCATTTAATTTTGTTCAGTTTGTGTCTGGTCCAACACATGACCGTAATCACACCTTAGACCTAGTCTTAGCTCATGGTTTTAATGTTTCTAATCTGGAAGTTTGTGATGCTGCCTTCTCAGACCACAGGCCTGTTGTGTTTGACATGCCACTCTTCTGTCACTCAGTCAAACCTCGCGCTCCTGCACAGCCCTGCAGGGTCATTAACTCTTCCACTGCTGCTCAGTTCTCTGCAGCTTTTAGCTCTGCCAGCAGCTCCAGAGATCCTGTGGGTCCTTGTTCAGATGTTGAGGCTCTCTCCTCTCATTTTAACTCGGCTTGTCAGTCTGTTTTAGATGCTGTGGCTCCATTAAAGATGAGAGCTTCCAGACCGAAGCCTGACCCCTGGACTGATGATGTCACACGTGCTGCCAGACGCCAGTGCAGAAAAGCTGAGCGAAAATGGAAGAAGGATAAGTTGCAGGTGTCATTCCAAGCACTGAGGGACAGCTGGCGTTTCTATCAGTCCACTGTTAGAGCAGCAAAAAACAAATATTTCTCCAACATAATTTCCACCAACTCTAACAATCCACGTGTGCTTTTTAAAACCATCAGCTCTGTTCTTAAGGCCCCACAATCAGCCAGCCCGGAGAGCTCAGCTGAAGTGTGTGAGGACTTCCTGAGCTTTTTTACCAACAAGGTTGCAAACATTAGAGCTCTCATTAGCCCTCCTTCTTGTGACCCCTCCATCTCTGTTACATGCTCTGCTGTTTTCAAGCAGTTTGAGCTCGTCACCCTGCCTTTTTTAAAAGACATCACTGACCATATGAAGTCTGCTGGGTCTCCAAATGATCCCATCCCACCTCGTCTTTTTAAAGAGGTTTTTCACACGGTGGCTCCTTCTGTGTCCCAAATCATAAATGTTAGCTTGGCAAGTGGACAGGTACCTCCAAGTTTTAAACATGCAGTTGTGACTCCACTGATTAAAAAACCCGGTCTCGACTCCACAGACATGTCCAATTTTAGGCCTATTTCAAAACTGCCCTTTGTTTCAAAGATCTTGGAGAAAATTGTGTACAACCAGTTAACTGCTTACTTAAACAACCACAACCTTCTTGAACTGTTTCAATCCGGTTTTAAAACTCGCCACAGTACTGAGTCAGCACTGTTGAAGGTTTGTAATGACGTTCTCTTAGCCACAGACTCTGGTCACTGTGTAGTTTTAATGCTGTTGGACCTAACTGCTGCCTTCGACACGGTGGACCATCACATCCTCCTGTCTCGCCTGGAGAACTGGGTGGGCATTCAGGGTCCTGCTCTACAGTGGTTTAGATCCTATTTAACAGAGAGAAGCTTTTGTGTGCGTCTGGGTTCTGTGGAGTTGCCGTCACGCAGAGCCTGACCAAAGATGGAGTTGGCCAAGATCCCGCCGTCACTGGTTCTTCCATACCCCCCAACATCTATGATACGGAACCTGTATTTTGCATCTACCACGGCTAGAAGAACCAATGAGTGTGAACCTTTATAATTAAAAAACATTGAGCCTGAATTGCGAGGTGCTTTCAGCCTGATATGCTTTCCATCCAAAGCACCGCAGCACAGAGGGAAGTTCCATATGTCCTCAAACTCCTTCGAAATGGACCTCCAATCATCCACTGTAGGTACAGCCATGAAGTCCTCCACTAGACAGTCCCAGATTGCTGTGGCCACATCAGGAACAATGGTGGCGACAGTGGAAATTCCCACACGAAAGCTGTTTGCTATGGTCCTGTAGGAGTCCCCAGTAGCAAAAAACCTGCATAGAGAAAGAGTAATTACAATTATTACAGAAATTACATTACATTAAACGTACTACATCTGTAATGCACATAATAGAACCTACACACGCACACACACACACACACCTCTATATGTATACACATTAGGATGTGTGGCAAACATCACTCAGATAGACACAATACTGTATGTATGTGCTTATGTACACACTCTTCTATAAAGAATGATATGTATTTCAATACAGGTATATATATATATATATATATATATATATATAATAATAATAATAATTTTATTTAAAAGCGCCTTTCATGACACCCAAGGACACTTAACTGTCTCTGTGACAGACACAGAGACAGACAGATAGACCGACACACACACAGACAGACATTGGCTCTTTTTATCTGTTGTCCAAAATAGAAAAGATGAATATATATATATATATATATATATATATATATATAAATATATATATATATATATATATATATATAATAATAATAATTTTATTTAAAAGCGCCTTTCATGACACCCAAGGACACTTAACTGTCTCTGTGACAGACACAGAGACAGACAGATAGACCGACACACACACAGACAGACATTGGCTCTTTTTATCTGTTGTCCAAAATAGAAAAGATGAATATATATATATATATATATACATACATACAGTATATGACAGAAACAGAGACAGATATTCGCGCTATTTATCTGTTGTTGCAAATAACCAACCGGAGACAGATGGCCAAGCGTTCTTCAGCTGGGATCGAGCGCCTGTAGCTGGTGTCCTGGTACGTGATGCGGGCACCAACGCGAGACAGCAGGTCGTCAAACTGGGCACGGTTCAGACGGAAGTACCGCTTAAAGCGCTGCTCGTCCATGCGCAGCTCCTGGATTAAATGGTGAAACTCCCCGAATTCAGAACGCCTCTGAATAGTTTCATGGACCCAGACACGGCGCCTTGCACGTCTTCGGCGTGCCACTAGCAAACATATTAATAAAGCTGCCTCCACATCATCCGCCATTTTGAGAACAGACGAACAACAAGACCGGAAAGAGAATCA
>JBBPBX010061079.1:9622-21237 GCA_038048925.1 Garcialebias charrua
GAGCAGTGTGGTTTTCGTCCTGGTCGTGGAACACTAGACCAGCTCTACACCCTCAGCAGGGTCCTGGAGGGTGCGTGGGAGTTTGCCCAACCAGTTTACATGTGCTTTGTGGACTTGGAAAAGGCATTCGACCGCGTCCCTCGGGGGGTTCTGTGGGGGGTACTCCGGGAGTATGGGGTACCAGGCCCTTTGATAAGGGCTGTTAGGTCCCTGTACGACCGGTGTCAGAGCTTGGTCCGCATTGCCGGCAGTAAGTCAGGCTCGTTTCCGGTGAGAGTTGGACTCCGCCAAGGTTGCCCTTTGTCACCGATTCTGTTCATAACTTTTATGGACAGAATTTCTAGGCGCAGCCAAGGTGTTGAGAGGATCCGTTTTGGTGGCCTTAGGGCCAGTTTACACGGCACGTATTTTGAGTGTAACCGCTACTTTCTCTTTGAGACTTTGCTTATCGCCTACACGACGCTGCTGGCCCCCCTCTTTGACTCAGATGGTTTTTGAACCCTGCTCTCAAGGTGGAAGTTTTTTGCAGACCCCCCGCGGATAATGTAAACATCTCCCGTGGAGCTTTTATTTGAAAACATGTACGCAGCACGCACGCGCAGACAGCCGGCATTTTAACAATGGCGGTGGATATATATATATATATATATATATATATATATATATATATATATATATATATATATATATAGTTTTCATGGAAAAACAATGACCTCCCCATTCATGCCACACTGGCGAGATGTCCCCTCCTGCAAATGTAAAAGAGGACACATCAATACTTGAGCAATTAGTGCATCAATACCAGCACTTCCAATTTTAATGTATTCAAAATAAATTAGATTTCTCATTGGATTTCTTTGTATTTGTGTTTCCCTGTCTAACATGCATGCTGTATTACTCCATGGAACATTGTTTTATGTAAGCTGAGAATTATTATTACCGGTATATATATATTTTTTTTTGCTGGCTCATTTCCATCCGACTCAAAATAAAGCTGTGTTGATTTTGCTAGTTATGTTAATCCCCCTGGGTTAACTCAAACTGCAAACATTTTAAATGATATGTTTATTGTTTTAATTTAAATCTTTAAGGGTGTTAGACAGAGCACATCAAGTTTCATCTACAAGAGGATTTTTTATGTGTTGTGAGTGATTTAGTTTTTATTTCTTTTAACTACAGTATTCACCAACAAAAAACCCTCAAGTTATAATTTTAGGAGAGTGGCTAAGAAACCGTACTGACTATGGACTGGTCTAGTCAGTTTAATCCCTGAGTCATACGAGCCAGTATTGATCAGTATATACAAACAAAGCATCACTAAAACAAAACATACTGTAGAATACACACAGAGCAGTACTGAGAGCATAGGAACGAACAATACACAATATTTATAGTGCACTCCCCGGTGGACAATACATGCAAACATTTAAAAAAGTTTCCACCATTAAGTTTTCCAAAGCACTGGACAATGATGCTTAACCTTGGTGTGTGTATTTTTTATTTTATTTTTTAACTTCTATTTCAATTATGAGTAACACACAAGCACAAATACCCACACATGTACACACAAAAAGCCCAACATACAAAGCTGCATTGCCTCCCCTCTCAGTGTCTAATATTATAATACAGAAATAATGAGTCTCTTTGGTTGTGAGATCCCGTATTACAGTTTCATTTGATTATTCAGCTGAAACAATCCTCGCCGGCCTACTGGTTTGTTTTATGTGTGAGCTCACAAGATATAATTTTACATTTGACATTAATTTCTACATGAAATTCATAAAGACGAGATACTCGTTCAAACTCCTGATGCTCTGGTTGAAAGAAAAAGAAAAAAGGCATGATGGGAAGTGGTTGTTATTGCTGTTTATACAATAATAATAATAACAATAATAATGATTAAAAAAAAGAGAAAACCTATTTTTTATTGTTGCCTCCAGGCTTAGTTTTGTATATAAAAAAGTTTGCAAAAATAAATAATTTTACAACTGTACAGCACCCAGGCCATACTACTGTATAATGTAGGACTACTCTGACTGAGGAAGCCCTCTGGAGTGAGGGTGAAACGTTTCTGCTAAAAAGAAACTGTCCAGATGAACTGATTGAGAATGAGCGGACTACTGTATAATGTTTTTTTTTTTCTTCCTTCTTTTCTCGCTGACTAAATAATAAATTTAGCTCTGTAAGAGCTGCTGATGTGGGCTTTATAATTTTCTTTTTAAAATGAAATATGTAATTGAATTTTTGTGGAACTTGTTGGAAAAGGGGGTTATATAAGAATGATGGAGTTACTTCTGAAATGAATCATTGTCATGTTGACCTGAATTATTTTTGTCATTTCAGGCAGATCTTCTGATGACCTAATGGAAGTGACTTTACGAGCAGTATTGTTTTGGCTTGTGGTGCTGCACTGTGGCTCTGCTGAAGGCAGCATCCTCTACCGAGTCCAGGAGGAGCAGCCCCCCAACACCCTTATTGGTAGCCTGGCAGCAGACCAGGGACTACCGGATTCAGGCCACCTCTACAAGCTGGAGGTGGGCGCCCCTTATCTCCGTGTCGATGGAAAGACAGGCGACATTTTCACCACAGACATTCCAATTGACAGAGAGACCCTTAGGGACTGCCGGTCCCTGGCTAAGGGAAAACCTTGCTACTTGGAGTTCGAAGTATCAGTAACAGATCTGATACAAAATCAGAGTCCACGACTTATTGAAGGACGGATTGAAGTGCAGGACATCAATGACAACACACCGCAATTTCCCTCTTCTGTGCTCACCATCTCGGTGCCTGAAAACACAATCATGGGGGCATTATTCTCCATACCTCTTGCCACAGACAGGGACTCGGAGAGGAATGGAGTGGCTGACTACGCGTTGACTGCAGGGCCAGATGCAGCAACCTTATTTGGTTTACAAGTGGCTGATGACAGGGGAGGGAAACTCCCACAACTCATTGTCCTTGGCAATCTAGATCGAGAGTTAAAGGATTCTTATGACCTCACCATCAAGGCAGTGGATGGAGGGAACCCTCAGCGCTACAGCAGTGCTTTGCTGAGAGTGGTGGTTACCGACGCAAATGACAATGCCCCCAAGTTCGAAAAGTCCTCATATGAGGCAGAGGTTTCTGAAAATAGCCCAGTAGGACACTCAGTTTTACAGGTAAGACTGTAATAAAAACATAATTGTTGATTTTTAAATGATGCACTTTAAACAATGAAAGTGTAACTTAATAAAAAAAATCTATGATCTTGATTATGGGGACATTTTAGTCATGTGCTTTTATGCCAACTTATCCACATGCTTTTGAAGAAGTGACTTGCTGTTGAGTATCATTCAGACATCCTAACAAGTTTACACTTGACATTTTATATCTAGTTGAATATACTTTACCCTGCTCTTGTTTTTTATTATGGTGAAATTACCTTACAACTTTGTTTGTGTTAAGAGCCTTTTCTTGAGGGCAGAGAGATGAGTTTTTTTTTTTTTTTTGGGAAAACAAAAGGCACTCTTGTTTTGTTTCTAATGCATTTTTTTTTCATTTTCTTTAATTATGCATGTTTAAAAAAATACTACAACATTAGCATATTATGTGTTTTGCACTTAATTAAGCTGCTTATTGCTTTTTGTGCTGTTGTACTTGTGGACGAAAAGAGTGAAAATATAACGGAATGTAGACGAAAGATGTGCTGTAAAAAAAATCACCATATTTTAAAAATAATCTTAATTACTAAAGGAAATTGTACTCAACATGTTATAATATACTTGCTTTTTATATTAGAAAGGGCAAATTACCTTAGAGAGGAAGGCAAAAAAGAAACATTCTTACATAATATATGCATGTTGTTCTTTGAAGTGATCATCCCACCACTTGATCTATATATGTATTAATCTCATGAACAATTATCAGTGCAAAACAAACCTATACCATTTTCCTTTAGAGTTAACATCAGTTTGTTGCATTAAACTAATGCCTTTAACCACATATTTTGTTTTGTTTTTAGGTCAAAGCAAATGACTCTGATATGGGTCCTAATGGAGAAATTGAATACACCCTTCATCAAGCAGTAGACCCAGTGCCAAAACTCTTACGAATTGATCGGGCCACTGGCATCATCTATGTCAAAGGGCCACTGGACAGGGAGGAAATCAACAGCTTGTCCTTCTATGTAGTGGCAAGGGATAAGGGCCCTCAACCTAAAAGCTCCAAGACATTTGTAACCATTGAGGTGACTGATCAAAATGACAATGCCCCAGCTGTGGAGATTCGTGGTATTGGTCTTGTGACACACAGTGAAGGAGTGGCTAATATTTCAGAGGACATGCCAGTGGGGACAGCTGTTGCTTTGGTGCAAGTGTCTGACAAAGATGAAGGGGAGAATGCTGTGGTTACTTGTGTGGTTGCAGGTGATGTGCCCTTTCAGCTTCGCCCTGCCAGCGACTCAACCACTGACAACAAGAGGAAGTACTTTTTACAGACAACCACGCCTCTAGACTACGAAAGAGTCAGGGATTATAGAGTTGAAATTGTTGCTGTGGATTCTGGAAATCCAGCGCTGTCCAGTATGAACTCCTTAAAGGTGCAGGTGACGGATGTGAATGATAACTCTCCAATATTTTCTCCAACCTTGTTTGAGGTAGAATTTGCTGAGGAAAACCAACCAGGGGAAAAGGTTTTGGATGTTACTGCTTCTGATGCTGACAGCGGCACTAATGCAGAACTCCTCTATAATATTGTGGCAGATTCATCCATCAAAGGTTTGTTTGAGATTGACCCAAATACAGGTGAAGTAAGAGCTCGAAGCCCACTAGATCGTGAACACAAGGAGCGATATGAGTTTCGAGTCACCGCAGCAGATAAAGGCTCACCTGTACACAAAGGCACAGCAACAGTTGTAATAAAAGTCCTTGACCGGAACGATAATGACCCTAAGTTCATGCTTAGTGGCTATAGCTTTTCAGTTTTAGAAAACATGCCTCCCCTCAGTCCGGTTGGAATGGTGACAGTTCAGGATATGGACAAAGGTGAGAATGCTCATGTTCACCTCTCTGTAGAACCTGATGGAGGGAAGTTTGTCATTCAAAATGGAACAGGCACTATTTTATCAAGCATCTCATTTGACAGAGAGAAAGAAGGCAGCTACACATTCCGTCTTAAAGCTGTGGATGGAGGAGAACCACCCAGGTCCTCCTATGTTGGTGTTACTATCAATGTACTGGATGAAAATGACAATGACCCGGTGATTACTAAGCCGTCCAACTCCTCTTTCCGCCGTTTGTCCCCTCTAGCCTCACCAGACAGCCATGTTGAGGTGGTAGAAGCTGAAGACCTGGACAGTGGGCCTAACGCTCAGCTGGTATACATTATTGCTCGAGGAAACCCTTACAATTTATTTCGCATTTCCCCCTCCAGTGGAGAAATCACGCTGGCCAAGGAAATGACTCGCAAACATGGTGGACTACATCGTCTAGTGGTGCGGGTGAGTGATAGGGGCAAACCTCCACGGCATGCTACTGCTTTGGTTCACATATATGTCAATGAAACAATTTCAAATGTCAGCTTAGTGGAAGCCTTAGTTGGCCACAGTCTTTACACTCCACTGGATAGAGACATTGCTGGTGATCCTTACAGTGGCTTTGCTGCACACCGCAGTAACATTTTGTTTGGAAGTCTAGCTGGAGTGGCAGGAGTTGTAATGCTGATCTTGGTTGTGGTATTTATCCGTCACCGTATCCAGAGAGAAACAAAAAGTGGCTATCAGGCTGGCAAAAAGGAAACAAAGGACTTATATGCACCCAAACAGGCACCAAAAAATTCCAAAGGCAAACGTGGAAGGAAAGGTAAACCCCAGAAGTCTCCCAAACCACTTGGGGAAGACGAGGAGGTCAGTCTTCAAAAGAGTCTCAAGTTCAACCTCGATGGAGTCAATGACAGCCCCAGGATACACCTGCCCTTAACATATTCACCAGGAAGCCCTGATATAGGCAGGCACTACCGCTCCAACTCACCTTTACCTTCTATTCATCTGCAAGCCCAATCCCCCTCAGCCTCCCAGAAGCACCAAGCTGTGCAGGACCTTCCTGCAGCCAACACTTTTGTTGGAACAGGAGGAGACGACAACTCCACTGGTTCAGACCAATACTCTGATTACAGCTACAAGACTAATCAACCCAAGTACAACAAACAGGTAAGATTAGCCCCGGTAAAATGTGTTTCCTGTTTAGAATGCCCGTTAGGAGTTGATGACTAGTGTTATGCATTGTTTACAAGTAACGTAGGGGTGTAGTAAAACTTTTCATAGTGATTGTGGTGTATGCAGTTGCTTTGCAACATCTTTTACACAGATCAGCTTAAGTCGGGCAGAGTCATTTGTTATGATTTACTTAAATGGGAGTATTTTTTTTCTCTGTATGTTTGCATACTCCTAAAGTGATAAATAAATAAAAACATAAAAAATTGTATGCTTTATTTAAAAAAAACAGTATTTGTCACATTTTAAAGAAACAAACAAAACAAAAAAAAAGTCTGTATCAGTCACTGAAAACATAAAAAACACAGGTAATGTTTTGGGAATGAAGTACAGATGCAGTATGGTATAAAATATGTCATGATATAACTGCACTGACATGCTGCTCTGCTCCCATGTAACTTTTCTGGGGGTTAAAATTGGACACAGGGAGTATTTGTCCTTTTTTTTTGTACTCCTGGAGGGCTGTGACGGCCTGTCATATTTTGTGTGTTTCCATCTGTTTTGCTGTGGAGTTGAGCAGGCAAGGTCTATTTTTTCTGTCACTTACTTCCTCTCTCCTGCCTGACCTCTCGTGCTTTGATCTCCACAGGTCACTTGCTCTTATCTCTCTGCTCCTTATGCTCTTATCTTCTCTTATCTCCACAACATTTGGCAAGGCTCAAATTGCCATGGAAACAGAAATATTAATAGACTCAGAGGGGATTACAAACACACAAAATGTATAATCTAGGGACAGAGGACATGTGTGTCTTTAGGTTTCTGTGTCATTTGTAACAGTGTGTGTGCTTGCATTGGACTAGATACATTTAAATGTGTGCTTTAGTGTGTTTGTGCCAGAAAAGGATTATACACACTATTATTCTTGAACAGTGTAACCTGCTATTATTCAGCAAGATGTCCAGATTTTGGATCCCCCTCTCATTTAGAATGCTACACTTGAGCTTTTGAAACCAATTTATATTTTGTTTTGTAAAACTTCCATACAACATGAGACAAATAATAATAACAAAACAAAAAAAACAATGCTAGTTGGAGGTGAAATCTGCATCACATAACTTCAAATGAGCACCAGCTCTAAAGACAGCATAGCGGAGGGCCTTTTTCCACAACAAACAACCACCGTCTCTGATGTAGTGTATGATTAGCACCGCAACATGAGTGACAATGAAATGCTGCGAAATCACACAACTAGATCTAAAAGTGCTATATTCATGTCGCCGCTGTGGTATTCAAAGGATAGCCATTATTTCATACAGAAAATGTTTGACACTGACATCTACGCTTTATTTTCACCCAACATGAGCGATGACACAAGCTTTCAAGATGCTTCCCACATCACAGTGTCATGGGTACAAAACAGCCTGACACTCTCCAAGGCTTTGCAGATTATGTTCACAATGTAATAAAAAAGAGAAACTAAAATAGTTGGGGAAAACATGTCGCAGAGTTTTGAACATGTGTAGGTGACACGTTTTCTGTGTAGATATCTTTGGTGGCAGCCTCACAGTTGACTGGTCGGTAGTTTCAGCAGATGCTAGCTGACAACTTAGGTGATCACAAGACTTTGTGGGTGGACTCAGTTTAGAGAACAGTCACCACTGTCGGCTTGACGGACAGCATAAGGGACCAAAATGACTGCGAGCCACAGGGTGTGTCTGGCTTTTTGTGTGTAGTGCCAATCTTTGCAGTCATGCGTCGAATCGCTGCTTAGCAGAAGGGTGTTAATTGTGACTGTGGCACAGCTGTGGACTCTCAGATCTTGACAGTACAGTATCTCGAATGAAGTTTCTCAATATGATAACATAAATGCATATGAGACGCGGCCTGAATGATCGACAGGCCGTGTGACAACGCAGACAGATGTGGACGCTCATGTGACATACCTCAGCAGATGTTGTCTCATGTATGGCATACCCTCTCACATCAGGAGGAACAGATTGACCAAAGTATATAATTAAAGGAGCTGCCAAGTGAAGTGACAGATGCAGAGCCGTGCCCTTACTTTAATTAACTGGGCTGCTCTCAACAATGGCTTTTTATTAGGGATGTGATCATGTGTAAACGCCTGAATTGCAGTTCATTTCTTGACATTGCTGCCTGAAAATTAGTGCTTGTTTTCAGATTATGAGCATATTTAAATCAAACTTTTGATTACCCATGTAACTCTAAGACCCGTTCCTTCCCTTCAATGTTTTGATGTTTAATTAAAGACATTCAGTTTTCAAAAGCCAGCCTTTTGTTCTGTGGAGTTTACTTGTGTTTACTGAAAGTACATGTTGCTGTTATTGCAGTAGCATGAATGTGAATGTGTAGCATTATGCATAATGTTGCTACCAACAGTTGACTATTGTCAGACTTTGATTTTTCAGACTTGTTATTGCCCAACACTGAAGGTAAAGGTGTGTGTGTGCTACCCTTTGAAGTGATTCAAGATGGCTGCCGGAAGTAACTGACCTCAGCAACACAAAAAAATGACTATAAATCTGTCCAATTTACAGGGTACCGAGGACAAAGCGCAAGCTTAGAGGGGACCGTGCTTTCTCTGTGGTAGCTCCTAAGCTCTGGAATGACCTCCCATTAGACATAAGACAGGCCTCTTCACTTGCTGTTTTTAAGTCTCTTCTTAAAACCCATCTTTTTTCTTTGGCTTTTGGTACAATCTGAGATGTTTTAACTTTGTTTTATTGTTTTATTGTATTCATAATTTATTATTTTAGTACTGTTTTTAGTCCCTTCCATTTTATGATTGTATTGTATTTTGTTATTGTGTGTACAGCACTTTGGTCCTGTTGGGTGCAAAAAGTGCTCTATAAATAAAGTTGGTATGGTATGGTATGGTAATAATATAATAAACAAGCAGGGTAGGGAGGGAGGTAAAGTAGGTAAAATATAAAATCCCCTCTATCTCTCCTCGTTAAAAGGAGACCAAATATTGGTCTTATAAATTTTTATGGTATGTCTGTGGGCTATCCAGACCATGTTCATTCAATTTAATGCACAAAATAATTCTTAGATAATAAAATATCCCCTTTCTAGTTGTGCCTTTTCTGAGTTTCGTTCTGAACGAGCTGTTTATGATAAGGCCACGCCCTTCAAAAATCTGTTTACGCCCTCCAAAGGGGACCCTGAGTCAGACCCAGAGGCAGACGCCATTTTGGGCAGGGCAAATGAGGCGCTGACGCGTCGCGTAGGCCGCAAACATCCATAAGTTCACCCTCCATGTTAAAAACTCTTCGTAAAACTCTTTGAAAACAAGCAATAAGGCTGCAGAGTAACACACTGGCTGCTAACTGCTTAGCGCGAGCACCACTTTTTTTTGACGGACCACAGCCGGCGCGGACCGGATATGGTCCGTGAGCAGTCGTCCGGGCGATTTAAGAGCCCGTAAGTAAGTTTTTTCGTTGATAGATAATTAGTTATTAGCGGTACTGCATTTTAACAACAACGAAACATCGAACTCTAGGAGCCATTGTGCTGAGATGAACTCAGGAAAAACGAACGTGACGTCTTTTATACTGAAGTGGGTGGAGCATCACCAGGGGTTGCTAGGTGAGGGGCTGGACTCAAGGTGTGGGGGGGGATTGTCCTGCCGCTTGTGACATCAGAACCCGCAGGATTTGAAAACGAGACATTTATATCACTGAAAATATATACAGGTAGTCCCCGACTTACGAGCGAGTTCCGTTCCTGCGAGGTGCTCGTAAGTCAAAATCTCGTATGTCGGAACCCGAAACACGTGTCGCTCGGAAGTCCGGATTTTCGCTCGTAAGTTGGAACATTTATGCTAGCGCTACTACGAACACTCGTTTTTCATCACAAACGTTCATACTAGTTCATAAACATGCTCAGAAACTTGTTTCCAAATGGTTAGCTAACACACTTTCATCTAAAAACACATAAAAGTGCTGTATTTTTTGTATGTTCTTTACAAATTTACTGCTCGTTCGCCAGCTCGTAAGTCCGGAACCTCGTATGTCAGGGCGCTCGTAAGTCAGGGACTACCTGTATATACTTAGAGTAAATATACCACTGGGTGAATTTTTTGGCCCTAGGACTGTTTTTTTTAAGAAGTACATAACCAAAGTTGAGTTAAAAAAAAACTATTTAAAAGTGAATTTTGAATATGTGGTCCCCTTTAAGTCAGAAGATTTAGGCCGAATATCTTTTAATATTTTGATACAGAAAGAAAACATGAAAATAGTGGTTGTCTCAGCTGATTACTGTCAGGATTTTTTACCCAACCTACAAAATAATTCCTAAAACTCATACCTCATCTTGTTGTGAATCCTCCTCGTCTTTATCTTCATCTTGAGTCACTGCCTCGGAGCCATTCACGTCTTCCTGTATCCTGTCCGGTTCCCCCACACTTTAGGCCTTGTTATACTCGGCAAGACGGCCTGTCGCACGTCTTTTACCCCCCGTTGAGTGAGCAAACATTGCGCAACTTTTGGCCGCACTCCCGCTGTGATCCCCCGGTGACAGCCCGTCGTGTACATGGCCCCCAGTCAGAACTCCGAGACGCCGACGATGCGGCTCGCAGCGTGTGATTGGTTCAAAGTTTGTGGGCGTTTTTTGTTTTTGCTTTGACAGACATGGATAGTTTTGAAGAGAAACTTGTCTGTGTGTGCGCGCGCACGCAAACCGTGCGCCTCAGCACACTTTGCGCATTGCACCCAACACACACACACACACACACACCAATACATATATATATATAAATATATATATATTAGGGGTGGGCGATATGGCTCAAAAATTATATCGTGATATTTCAGAGTATTATCACAATAACGATAAATTTCGTGATATAACCTAAAAAAAAAAATCCAATGTATTTATTTGACAAAATTAACTTAACATGTTGCTTTGCAGTATTACATCCATCCATCTTCTTCCGCTTATCCGGGGTCGGGTCGCGGGGGTAGCAGCCTAAGTAGGGAGGCCCAGACTTCCCTCTCCCCAGCCACTTGGAGCAGCTCCTCTGGGGGAATCCCAAGGCGTTCCCAGGCCAGCCGAGAAACATAGTCCCTCCAGCGCGTCCTGGGTCTTCCTCTGGGTCTCCTCCCGGTGGGACATGCCCGGAACACCTCACCAGGGAGGCGTCCAGGAGGCATCCTAACCAGATGCCCGAGCCACCTCAACTGGCTCCTCTCGATGTGGAGAAGCAGCGGCTCTACTCCGAGTCCCTCCCGGATGACTGAGCTTCTCACCCTATCTCTAAGGGAGAGTCCAGACACCCTGCGGAGAAAACTCATTTCAGCCGCTTGTATCCGAGATCTTGTTCTTTCGGTCATAACCCAAAGCTCATGACCATAGATGAGGGTGGGAACGTAGATCGATCGGTAAATTGAGAGCTTTGCCTTTTGAC
>JBBPBX010061080.1:9604-21237 GCA_038048925.1 Garcialebias charrua
AGCCAAAGAATCTCTGATGTAAATAGCGACTCCACCTCCCCTTGTATTACGATCACAACGATAGATCTTAAATTCATTGATTGCCAGGTCATTTTTCGAAACAGATTTTTTGAGCCAAGTTTCAGAGATAACGATCACATCTGCCCCAGAAGAAGTGATTAGGATTTTCAATTCATCAAGTTTTTTTAGAAGGCTACGAGCGTTTACATGCAGAAAACGGAGACCTGAAATATTTTTGAACTCATTAGGTGTACAGTAGTTAGTGATTGGCCCTGGGTTTGGCTGAATCCCTGAGATCAATAACAACATTAATATCAGGCATTTACTTGACTTCTTTGTCAGTGATGTGTAATTACAGCAGTTAACAGTGTGACATTTTGCCCCCATAATTGAACCATGTGAAACATTGATGAAGACACGATCATTCAGAGCCCAAAAACAATGAAAGTCGCTGTGATGGGCAGATCCAGATGTGTTGATAAGATTCAGTGATTCCAGGTAGTCTGAGAACTGAAAATAAGGACAGTAATATGAATGATGCAGAAAAGTCTCTGACCATAAAGCGTCACAATTTAAGTGTGCAAACAGGTCCTTTGAGGAGGCCCAACTACAGGGGGTCCAGCCCCCCTGTGAATATGAATGGATGTGGTCCTGGTTAACACGAGCTGGATCCAGAATCAACGGGTAGAAACAAGCAATTTGCAGCAAACAGCAGAGTGTGATGCCAGAAATGCCTCTTAAAATTAAGGGCATGATTGTAGCCTGTATCAGGACAGCAAAGGGACAACAGCGTGAACAGCACCAAACAACAGCAACAGCAGCTCCTGATCCTCAGCGACGCACGATTCTCTCCGCCCGTCTGATCCACAAGTAGCTCCCCAACAGTGTGGAACAGGCACCAAACAGCAACGATCACCAAACAGCGACGATCCTGATCCTCCGCGCTTCACTTTCTGCTCGTCTGATCTACAAACAGCTCTCGGTGTGAAAACAGGCACCAAACAGCGACGATCCAGATCCTCCGCGCTTCACTTTCTGCTCGTCTGATCTACAAACAGCTCTCGGTGTGAAAACAGGCACCAAACAGCGACAATGCAGTCGAACTCGTTTAATAACTAAGAAAAAAATATTTAGACGACCTTCATAATGACTTTAATCCGGTTCGTGGGTTGCTTTATTTAATAATAATAATAATAATTATTATTATTATTAATATTATTTATTATCATTAATAATAATTTATTTCGGGAGTTTTCAGAGGCTCGGGAGTACACTACTGTTGTCATCATTCTTTGTTAAAATTCAGGTCTCTCTAGTAAATGAGTCCCCGAGGCTCAATGGGATTAATTTGCATAAACAAAGGTTGAATGTTGTTTCTTGTTGTTTTAGTGTAGCCTCCTTACCAGATGGGGGCGGTAATGCACTAAAATCTTATTTACCAACCACCAAATAAAACCCACGAAGAAGAAAAGTAGACGTCGCATTATGTGACGTCAGTATATCCAAACTTGAATCAGTTCGTGTAAACAAATTATTTGTACGACTTTTACTGTTAAATAAGATTACATGAAGACTAAACCCGTTCAGACATCGCGGTTTTTTATTTATTATTTTTGACTAGTTAAACTGAGGGAACAGTGAACTTGGGTTTCTGGTGTTTGGCTTGAACGATTCGTTTTGTATAAGCTGTAACTTCGGAAAAATATAAAAAAATACTTTTGCAACTGTTTGGAATTACGCGACTTTTCTTCTCTTCTTTTGCATTCAAGGTAAGTACTGTACTTAGAAATCCAGTCTGTACAAATTAGAACACAAGCTACTTTTAGCTTCTCAGCACTGTAATATTCAACATTAAATATTGGTTCATTTTACTGTAGGCTATGACCTACATCTATGATTAGTCATCATTTGCATTCACCTTATTTTCGACTTTTCTTTTTATTTATATTTGTCTTTATGAACAGGTTTTCCTACGATGTCAGCAAATACAAACACGTTTGAAAGTATGAAAGCAGTCATTTTATCAGCTCATGAATGCACCACCTCAAGAGAAAAGGTCAAGTTCTACAACACCTGGGCAGAGACTTATGATCAGGTGAGGAGCAATATACAGGAACAGAAAGTGCTGTTTATTGTTTCACGTGAATGCATGGGTGGATGGATGGTGGTTTGTGTGTTGACAAGGAAAAAGTATGTTTAGACAAAGTTTGCAAAGTGACATCTGTGTGAAAACACAGAAACCAGCACTCTTGTAGTTATTTAAAATGGGCAAATGAGCAAGATCATCTTAAAAATAAAGCTTTTTATTTCTTCTAAAGGTGTCACTATTGTTTCCTTGTATAAAATGCAGGTATGAAGTACCTTAGATAAATGTGCGAGAAATAATCTCATGGTAATTTATTTCTTTTAACCCAAACAGGATGTGGCTGTTCTGGATTACCGTGCACCGAGTCTGGCAGCTGACAGCATCGCGTCCCATTTCAGTGGCGTGCGAGAAGCAGCCGTTGTTTTGGATGTGGCGTGTGGGACTGGACTGGTGGCCAAACAGGTTAATAATCAGACTGTGACCAGTTACAAAGCAAAACAAAATCCACAGTCACAATAACACCATTTTTTAAAAAGGCCTTTTGTGTGACTGTATAATGTGAGACTACTGCACTGACTTATTTTCTGCAAGTAGCTTTAAAAAATTTTTTTTGGCAAATTCACTGTCAATTGATTGACAAGCAAGCATATCTTTGTTGCACAGCTGAGCAAACATGGATTTAGACATTTTGTTGGTGTTGATGGATGTGAGGCCATGCTGGACAAGGCCAGAGAGAGCGGGTTGTACCAGGACCTGAAGCAGTCCCTGCTGGGGGAGGATCCTCTACCTGAACAGTTCGGTAATTAAATCTTCAAAGATCTTCCAGGTCATCACCAGTCACTGTAACTCTTTAGTTGATCCTCAGGAAACATGTTTTTATCTGTTTAGTGTTTTGTCACGTTTACAGAGCAATAACTACATTTATTGACCTTATAAGTAACTTAATAAAAAACGTTTAGCGTTGGATTATCCAGTCATTTGTAGGTAAAGCCTTTCATGTAATTCTAAAACATTTTTTCTTCTCACCTGCAGCAGGTTCATTTGATGTGGTTGTGATTGTTGGGGCTTTGAGTGATAGTCATATACCTGTTAAAGTGGCCAGAGACCTGCTCAATGCCACCAAGCCAGGTCAGAATATATATATTATTTTATTTGGCTTCCTTTACTGGTAATGAGCTCCAACTACTATGCTGTACTTTTCTGCACTTTTACATATATCCACTAGGTGGCTGCATTTGCATGACAACCAGAAGCAACAAGGACAACTCTGAGTACAAAGCTAATCTTGAGATGGAGCTGAAGAAGATGGAGGAAGAGGGGCTCTGTACTTGTTTAGAGGTCACAGACGTGGACGACTGGGAGAGAGCTGTGTCGGAGCACGAGCATGGCTACATATCTGGAGTCGTGTACCTCTATAAGAAACTGTAACTCTAAATGCAACGCTTTATAAGTTGTTGCACAATGAAAAGTGCAAAACGTTGTTCAAGTACTGTACAGTATTTCCTTTTGTTAATTAGCTATAAACTTAAAATTGTTACTAGTTGTTTGTTTTGTGAGTCCTATGCAGGTATTTTAATTGTAAATATTTGAAATTGTTCTTGTTAAATTGTACAGTTCTGGTGGTGCAATGAACTTCCTTAAAAAACTGTCAGGTGTTAACACAAAACAAAACATAATCCCAGTCAGAATGAATAGAAGAAACCAGAAGCAAAAACTATTCTAGAGACTTCTGAACAAGTTAGAACTCTGTCTAGTTTGAGTGAACCAGTCTTATTTTTGTCTTATTGTTCTTTTTGTTGAAAACCTGGCTGTTCAAAAATATTGTTTGTTCGTTAATTTAAAAATAAATCTGAACGCTCTCTTTTGTTTTCTTCCAGATTTGATGGCAGGGACTAGCATACATTTAAACTCACATGTGAGGACACAGAAACTGCTGCAACACAGTTGAAAACTCATATAAAGATCAAGTGACTGCACATTCTCCTAAGAACATCATTCAAGGTGAAGTTTATTGTCATTCACATCACATTGTACATGAGGTGGAATGAAATTGTGTACTCGGGGTCACAGTTACACCCAAACATAGCAAAAATATAAAGTATAAAAAGAAACCGTATATAAGTAACTGAGATATAACGGTACGCTGAAAGATCTAAGATATACACTAAACACTAATAATGTAAAATAATACGATGTATCAACAGCAGCCCGAACATGAGTCTATGTGAGCAGATGGGTATGAATTATATAACAGTAGCAGCACAGATAAGTCAAATATCACCAATTAAAGTGGCACCATAGTGATTCTTTTTCTTACAGTGATTATCCTGGTTAGATATTCATGAGCCTAACAGCCTCAGGGTAGAAGCTGTTCCTCAGTCTAGTGGTTCTACACCACCGACATGATTTTTTTACTGTTCATAAAATTGCTCAAAATATATATATTTTATCATTTAAATATGTTCCTTTATGCAAACAAAATGATAAATCACTTTAATTTTGCTTTAAAAGTGATTTTGAACTTCAAGCCGTGTTTAATCATGGGAAATCTGATTACACCCGAACGCACCATCTGTGATGTCACACCGGGCAGAGCTCTGGGCTTGTCACAGTGCGCGGGTATGAAGGTAAGTCTGATACAGCATCAGACCTAAATTAGATCCTGTTGTTTCTTGTTCCATCACCCAAACTATTTTCTGCTTCCCAAAATGAAGACAAATAACTCAAATCTTCACATAGATTGATAAATTCATCGGGTTTTAAATTGTCCGCTATTAAAGACACCATAGCCCTCTGCCCAGTGTGACATCATCATGTGACATATATTAGGCTTAGTGTATTACTAGTTGATGTTTTTCTTAGTTAGTTCTCGATGTTATTACTGTTTTTCTCTTTCATTTGTTGTTGGATGTAACTGGGACCTCGTGTACATAATCTCGTTTTCATCTCATGTACCACATGCGGTGCAAATGACAATAAAGACTCTCTGACTCTGACTCTGACTCTCTGACATCACATATGGTGCGTTTGTGTGTAATTGGATTTCCCGAGATTAAACACGGCTTAAAGTTCAAAATCACTTTTAATGCAAAATTAAAGTGATTTAGCATTTTGTTTGCAAAAATGAACATATTTAAATGATAAAAGATATATATTTTGAGCAATTTTATGAAAATTAAAAAAATCATGTCAGTGGGGCTTTAATGCTCCTCAACCTCCTTCCTGAGGGGAGCGGGGCAAAAAGTGTGTGTGCTGGGTGAGTGGGGTCCTTCATGATGCAGGTGGCCCTCTTCTTGCTTCTAAAGGTGTAGATGTCTGATGGTGGGGAGACTGACTCCAACAGTCTTCTGTGCAGCCTTCACCACTAGAGCTTTTCTTTCTGCAGCTGTGCACGTTTGTGTATTGTTTCTGCAGCTTTCACACCCTTAAAGCGTGGCAAATGCTGTATTTCCTCTTTCAACTTAAATACTGGTACTTCATTTACATGACAAGAAAATTGGATTTTGCACTGAATGAAATAAGTCCTTTATTAATAAAGCTACATACTGAGGTGTATAAATACATTAGACAATAAAGACCCATTAGTTTGGTGCCAATATGCAGAGCACTTATTAAAAACACTTGGTTCAAGATTCTCGACACACTCTGTGCCTTGAGCTGTGGGAATAACCCAGAGTACTTCGAAAATAACCCACACAGACATAGGGGCCAAGATGGTGTAGTGGCAGGGGAACCGACTTTGGACCCGAAGGACCCAGGTTCGAACCCCAGTCATGGCATAACTTGTGGTGTGTTTGAGCAGCACATCTCATCCCAATAGGCTATATGCCACGGACTTCCTTTCTAGCACTTCCGCATTCATGGGCCAGAGGGCGCACTTCCGGTTCACAGCCACAGAATGGCGATCTTTACACAATCTCTGCAGGACTTTCCGACAGTCAATGTGTACAGAATTATTCAGACCTTTGTCTAAAGCGCACATCTAAGAAAGACAAAGGATTTAAGCTTTATGTGTCCAACTACATAAATAACTATGAAGGTAAGTCGGTATTTGTTTTCAGTTCACCAAACTGCATCATGTAGGCTAACACAGCTAACATAGTTAACCCTTGCTAAATTGTTGAGTAAACGTGTTTTGTCTGTACATTTCTGATTTAACACAAATGTTAGTTTCAAACAAGGAGGCAGGAGAAGTCAGGGCTGAGTGTTTACAGTCCATGAGGAGCAGCAGAAGCCACTGTTTGAGTCAAAGGCACCTGACAGTTCAGTTTCAAACAAGGAGGCAGGAGATTTAGACCAGATTTAGAAACACAAGTTATTTTAATTTAATTATTTTAATTCAAGTTTGTGTACAAAACTTGAGTTGAAGTTAAATATCAGACAATATAAACTCTTTATATTCAACACATATCTGCTATATGGTTTTGTGAATCTCACTGTTTATAGCAGCTCTTAATAAGAGATGTTTTCTTTCACTGGACAGGACACCGTAGTGATGATGATGATGAGGGAGCCAGCTGGTCCAGCCTGGATGTTTGTGAGCCGAGATCAAATACAAACAAGTTGCTCCACTGATGACGAAGGACATGTGATCCATGTGGATGGTTGAACAGAAGAGCTGCTTCATCACTTACCTTTGTCTGACTGATTAATGTTTTTAAATCTCCATTAGCTGTCGAGGAAGCTGTGACTTAAAGTCAGAAGCTGTAATGCTATAAACTGTTTAAATCTTGTGCCTCAAACGTTTTCTACAGTAATGTAACATCATCATCAAATTTGTTTTTAATAAACTGGCTAAAATAAAACTGAACTCTAAGCCTGTCTTAAATCAACATACACATTTTTTTGGGTGATAATAAGAAGACAAAGTCAGAATGTTTTGAACATTTTATTTTCTTACAAGTAGTAAGTAGTGTGACTGTAGTGTCAGGGTACAGTAGTCCTGAAGTCTGCAGGTAGATTTTTATGCATCTGCTCTTCAGGTATCGGGTCCTAATTGAGCCGAGTACTGTCAAAAAGTTGCAGTGATAATCCGCCTGACCGTGGACTGATGGACACCGTACCGGTCAGCAAGGTCCCGTTGCTTTCATCCAAGGTCAAGGTCATTTAAGAACAGGAAGAACTCAACGGGCTGCAGGATATTGGTTGACGGGGTGGTGTGGATAAATAATCAATAAATAACACTGAACAACTGGTAATAACTAATAATTCAATCTCAATGTCACTACTTGTGCAATAACCTGTCACACAACCTGTGTAATGTTGATTATGTGTAGTGTTTATATATATATATATATATATATATATATATATATATATATATATATAACTATGTGCATGTTAGCTTGTACTGTATTACTAGTTTGAAATACTTACAGTAGTTCATTCAAATTCATCCTGCTGCATCATTACTGTATATCCAACCATGTTTACTGTCTCTCTTCAGGACTTTGTGAATATTATAATTACTTTTTCACTTTGCATGCTTTTAGTATAGTTTGATTTTTAGCAAGTCAAATCTGCTCTTCTCATCCTGAGCACTTCATTGTACTGTTAACTCTGTGTTAACCTGTATATGACAAATAAACACAACTTGAACTTGATGGGGAGTTCCTCTCATCTCATTCTTGGTGAACACCGACCATGAATGGCAGAGCAGTCACATCAGGAGGTCAGATGATGCAAACCTGAAAAAACAAAAAAGTGTTCATATTTACCTACATAACGTAAAAAACCAAACAGAGAACTCTTTATGAGAGTTATGCTTTAAAATAAATAATTACATCTCAGGAAATAAAAGTTTAATTGAAGTGAAACAGTTCTGGTTTCATATTAAAGGAAACAGCAGAGAATATTTCAGAGGTGTAACAGCCCTGAAGTTACTAGGAGTTTACAAACATATTTACAGATTAGAAAACTGTTAAAATCTGAATATTATTTTCAAAGTATGTAGTTACAAACTTTTATTAAATCACTCATCATGACTCCAACATTAAATCTACAAGTGCAGGATGTGGAGTCGAGTCATATTCATGTTTCTTACTGAGCTGCTGCTGTGTTCTCCTCCTCGCTGTCCTCTTTTTGATTTGATTTGATTTGATGTTTATTCATTCATTTTAAAAGAACAATACAAGACAGTTTCATCAGATACAAGATTACAAGTAGGATAAAATGAAGGGAGCAGAAAGAAGATGAAATCTTATTATATCTGCCCCTATTTCACAGTTTGTTCAACCAATGATAACTTTCAAGCAACATCACAGAATGAATAGTTCTACCTATTTTCCTAACTGTAATACACAAACTACATCACAAAATGAATAATTCTACTTAATTTTCCTAACTGTAATACATAAACTAGATCACAAAATGAATAATTCTACTTAATATTTCTAACTGTAATACACAAACTACATCACCCATAATTCTAATTAATTTTCTAATTCTAATTTTTTTTTTTTTTTTTATTTTATAATTTTATTTAATTTTCCTATTTTTTTTAAATTAATTTTCCTAACTGTAATACACAAACTAGATCATAAAATGAATAATTCTACTTAATTCTACTTAATTTTTCTAATTGAAATACACAAACTAAAAGATGGCACAACATCAAGATGTTCACAAAATGAATAATTCTACTTAATTTTCCTAATTGTAATACACAAATTCATCACAAAAATGAATAATTCTACTTAATTTTTCTAACTGTAATACACAAACGTACCGTACATCATAAGTACAACATAATTGTAATACACAAACATGCAAGATTACATCATATATAGTTTTTGAGCAAGTCCTTTTTGACCTTTTTCTTAAATGTATACATTGATTTTTCATTTTTAACATCACTCTCCAGAGCATTCCACAATCGAATTCCCTGAATTGAGGTAGACCGTCCTTTTAAGCTGGTTCTGAATTGTGGTTTGATGAATATCTCTGTCCCTTTGAGATTGTAATAACTTTGTCTTTTTATAAAATTTCTTTGGATATTTAAAGGTAATGTGTTATTATGAGCCCTATACATAATTGATAAAATACTATATTCTACCAATTCCTGGAATTTCAATAAGTTTAGTTGAATAAACAAGGTGTTTGAAGGGTGAGTGAAATGTTTTCTGGTGATTACTCTTACAGCTCTCTTTTGTAAAATAAAAACAGGCTTTGTAATAGTTTTGCATGCTTTTCCCCAAACCTCAATACAATAGATTAAATGTGGAGCAATGATTGTGTTATACAACATATGTAAAGCTTTATCAATTAAAAAATCCCTGACTTTATACAGTACTGCAATTGCTCTAGCTAGTTTTTTTTTAATAGAATTTACATGATGTTTCCATGTCAGTTTGTCATCAATGATAACACCCAGAAACTTCACTTCACTCACTTTACAGATCACAACATCTTCAATTTCAAATGGATCGTCATCAACAATTCCCTTTTTGTTACTGAAAATCATGTAGTTAGTTTTATCTAAATTCAAAGATAATTTGTTTAATTTAAACCAAGTTTGTATTTTTATAAATTCTGTTTTCATCATATCCAAAATCTGTTTTATGTCATTACCCGAACTGAAAAAAGTGGTGTCATCGGCAAAAAGAACACATTTAAGTAGTGCTGACACATTTACCAAGTCATTCACATATAAAATAAACAACTTTGGTCCAAGCACAGAACCCTGAGGAACTCCACAAGTGATATCACGGAGGTCAGATCTAACATCATTTATTTGCACAAACTGTTTCCTGTCCTTCAAATAGCTAGATACCCACTGTAATGCTGGTCCTCTAATACCATATTTATTTAGTTTTTCAAGGAGAATGGTGTGGTCAATGGTATCAAATGCTTTTTTTAGATCAACAAAAACACTAACACAGTACTGTTTATGATCGACAGCATTAGTTATTTGTTCCATTAAATCCATGAGAGCCATTGACGTAGAGTTTTTTTCTCTAAACCCATATTGACTGCTACTTAAAATGTTTTGTTTATCAATAAATTGATCCAATCTGGACACAAATAGTTTTTCTAGAATCTTTGAGAACTGTGGTAATAAGGATATTGGCCTATAATTATTGAATACACATTTATCACCATTTTTAAAAAGAGGAATTACCTTTGCTACTTTCATGTTATCTGGAAATATTCCTGTTGAAAAAGATAAATTGCATATATATGTAAACGGTTCAATAACATAACTTATTATTTCCTTTACGAACATCATATCCATGTCCACCCAGTCTTTTGATCTCTTGTCTGAGAGATTTTTTACCATTTTCATAATTTCCTCTTTGTTAGTTCCACTAAGAAAAATACTGTTGGTGCAACTTTTAATTGAATGACACACCTTATTATCTACTTTTGGTATTTTAGCTGCAAGGCTTGATCCAATATTTACAAAATATTGATTAAATTCATTTACGATATCATTCTCATCATGTATTTCTTTGTCATCTTTCACAAAATATTTTGCAATGTTCGTTTTTGCTTTATGACTTTTTAGAACATCATTTATTACTCGCCATGTTGTTTTAGTGTCACCATTGCTCTTGTTTAATAAATCACTATAGTATTCTTTCTTGCATCTTCTTATAATCATTACCAATTTATTTTTATATTTTTTATATTTTTCTTCAGCTTGTTGTGTTCTCGTTTTTAAGAAACATAAATACAAGTTATTTTTTTTTTACAAGCATTTCTCAACCCTTTAGTCATCCAAGGTTGGTCAACAATATTTCTTTTTCTACGATTTCTTTGCACACAATTCTTTTCATACAGAGCTTCTAAAATGTTCATAAATTCATCATATGATCTGTTAACATCATCAATATACACGTCCTTCCAGTTTTGCTTCTGTAAATCATCTTTTAATTGATCCATAGCTTTTTTTGATGTGTTTATTATTTTTTTCTTAATTGTAACTTCTTTTGTAACATTTTGATCATTTCTGTAGATAGTGAAAACTGTTTGTTTCCTCTTTGCTGCTTCTCTCCCAAAGCCGCGGTCATGGAAGGGACAATTATTCCACTGGAACAATGCAGGTACAGCTCATTTTTAACCACTGTTTGATGCTGGCTCTTGAATATTCTGAGGTTTAAAACGCCGGCTACAACCGAGTGTTAGCTTTAAGGCTAACTCGGTTAGCCACGAACTCTGGCATTAAAATATAAAAAACTAAGCGCTCTATTGTACCTGCTATTCACTGGACACAACGGCACACAACAAATCTCTCTTGTTGTACCAGTAGCTCGCAGATAATTTACCTTTTGTGTCTTTTACATGGTCTAGTTCTAGAAGCTACCGCTAAAAACAACTGCTGTCGACCAGAACCGGAAGTGTAGCGTAGAGCCCAGATTTTAACGGAAGTACGTCACCTCTACCCGTGGCATATACCCTATTGCTCCCCGGCGCGCTTTCTATAGCTGCCCACTGCCCCACCTGGTGGTGATTGGGTTAAATGAAGAGTCAAATTTCGTCTTGTATGGAAACACACACACAGATGACAAAAATGTGACATTATTATTACATGAGCTGTGTCCCAATA